>APFE030614086.1:0-23812 GCA_000404065.3 Pinus taeda
GGATTTGTTGGAATGGTGTCTCCTGCATTAAATGGCCCCTTCCTCGAAATCTCCACCCTCAGCTCGGAGTTTAGCAGGCCACCGAAATGGATTCCCAAGGGTAGCCGAGCAGTCTTGTGTAAAGTGACTGATCACTGGCAGTTTGATCACTATAGTGTTGTTATTCTTTTCAGCTCATTTTGTAGCTGCTGCTATACAACTTTCTTTGTGACATGGTTATTTTTGAGTAATGGAAAGCAGCTTTATTTTGCATCAGTTCTGAGCTTTTCTCAGGAGCCTGTAGCTCTTGGGGTTGGGCCCAACCCAAGTGCCAAGGCTTCCTTCGTGTACTATTATTTGTTTTTTTTGTTTTTGCAAAATAATCTATGTTAAGTAGATTAAAATATTTCTTGGTTATCTAGGTCATTGTTGTTAATTAAAAAGGATTTTCGTGTTTAGATTGAGTTGATAGGTTAATAATAGAGAATATCTTTAGAGAAAGGCTCTCAAGCACCTCTAATCTCACCTCTCCCTCAGTGGGACCATGAGTTGGTACCAAGGTGTCTTTGTTGCCACCAAAAACACTATCTTTGCTTCACCATGCAATTATTAGTGTTAGATTCTCATTTGCAGAAGTTGATACCAGTTGTGGTTACATGCTCAAGTTCATGATTACTTCGTTGCATACTTATTTCACATGATTTCGTTGCAAATAAACTTCTGTTCATTTTCTTTGCTGTTATCTAGGTCAAATTAGGTTAAATTAACTAGGTCTTTGATTTTCTGAGCCTTTGTTTGTTCAGTTTGAGCAATAACTTGCAGAGCACCTATAATACCTCTCCATCTACCCATAATCTATCAATCCCACAAACTCCATCCTCTAACTTAGTTTCTTGCCTTACATTTTCCACATTCTCTCACTTTGCCCTAATTTCCATATTTTTGTGCAACATTGCTCTACCCCTCCTTGAACAAATCAAACCATCCTCACCACTCCTCAACTCCATCCACCAAGTCCTGGACCTCCTCACACCCTCATCTCACCTCCATACCCACTTCTTCAACCCTCCAAAATCTCCTTTCTGAACATCCTGTAGAACCCCTGCAGACTTCCTGTAGAAGCTCACGAAAGCGGTTTCTTGATAGCCAAACTCTGTGAAACTCTCTGGAAGGGTGCTAGGGACCCCTTAGGCCCTCTTCTCACCTTCCCAACCTCTTGCAAGTGCCTCGCCAGTTCCATTCCTCACCTCGCCTCTGCATGGTCAAAACCAGTTAAAAGCACATACATGATAATTCTGACAACTTATTCAAAAATACAAAAATATGTTTTTTTTTCTTCAGATTTTACTATAGAAGTAGCTTAGACACATGCATTTTACCTTCTTAGAAGTCAATGGCATCTCTTTCAGTAGCTTTCATCCTCTTTCTTGCATCATTAGGGCTAGCTGGTAAAATTAGGGTTTGCTAGGGTTTGCATTTCCTTTCAGCTTTTCAGTTTCTTTCTGCAAGTAGATTAGCCTTCTTTGAGTTAGATTTTGTCCATTAGTTAAAAATATTCTTCTAAGAGCTCATAGAAGTTGGCTTAAGCTCCTAGCGGACTTGTGCCAGCTGACCAAGTGACAGCCACGGCAAGAGCTACTACTTGTATAGCACCGTCGCTTCCAAGTTTGTTACGAACTATTGGGTTGATAAAAGTAAAGAAGGGAGTCCCAGGAGTTGCAGCGTTATTGCTGCAATACTGGAGCCCACCACCGCTCATGGGTTAACCATGATAATGAATTATATGAAAATACACAAGACTAATCATAAGCTATCTGTTATCACAGTGCACAAAAACAAAACATATATATGCTCATGCCAGTCACAACACCCTGATTCCAAGCATGAAAGAAAAAGGAAAACAAATTTGAAAAAAGACTTCTTCTTGATCAAAACAATCTTCTTTATTAGCATAATAAAATTAACCCCTCTTTTGCCAAAAAGAAGTCGTTTTCCTCTATCCAGAGATGATACTTATGGAGAAAGAGAACTGACCTTTAGTTTCTCTCGACCTTCGGCCTTCCCTCTTCCTTTCCATATTCAAATTAAAATATAAAAAATGTAACTGTTAATGAAACAACGAACACATTGAAGCCATTGCTACTAGATCATTCTATTTCCTAATGAAAAATGAACGGATGTCTGTAGAAAGAGGAATGACTGCATGCCATCCATTTGCACACGTATTGACTAAATGTTATTCCTTTTTATTCGCTAAAGGAAAACACAGACAATGCACTCATTTTTTAACATCTGGCTTTATTTAAGGTGTATCCAGAGGTAATAATAACTCGATTCGATGTGTTCATATGTTTCTTTAACAGATTGTGAGGCACAGTGCTATGTGGTTGTTTCTGTCCATTGAGCCTTATCAAACTTGCATAGATCCAGCAAACGAAGGCATCTTTCTAGGATCCACAAAACATTGTACATATGAAACAAATCTCGAGCCTGTACCTCCTTTTCTTGGACAGGTATTTTAGAATGTAAGATCCTTTTGCAAGTCCACAGTTGCAATTGAAAGCTTTGTTATAAGAGTGGAAGGGCTGGAGGGAGGATAAGCAGCAAGAAATCACCGTACTTTGTTGCGTAGCTCCCCACTATGTATGCCTTCCTTGTTGCTTGTCATAAATTCTTCTATTTCATCTAGTTCTCGCTTGCATCTTTTCCCCATAGCCATTCCTGATGCTTATGCATCAACTCATCGACCTCGATTTTCTTCTTTTTGTCCTCACCTGCAGAAATAATTAACATTAGCTATGATTATGAGAGATATGATAGAAAAGCCTAAAACAAACCTTACCTTCATAAAAACTTTCATAAAGAGACAGAATCTGCAATTGGGAGTTATATGAGTCCTTCTGGCTCTAAATCTCAAGAGGGCACAATGATTTTTTTTGGAATGATGATTAAAAACGGATTGCAACCATAATTAACAAACCATTGAACCATTCAGCTTTGAGGACATAATTCCATGTGACAACTACGATTATCATTTGGAGAGACGAGAGATCAAACTTCTCAAGGGACCCATTCAAATTAGCCCCCAGAGCATGTTTTAATAGGGTGGTTGTTGTGGCCACAACAAACTGTAAAAGTGCTATTCCCTGGAGGAAAAAGTGAAAACTCAAAAAAGTGTTGTTTCCTTGAGGGAACAACAGTTGTTACCTGGAGGGAACAACAAAAACACTCCAAAAAGGTGGTGTTCCTTTTAGGGAACAACATCTATTCCCTAGAGGGAACAACAAAAACACTCGAAAGTGGTTGTGGCCACAACACTACGATAACCTTTGCTCTAATAAACTGTAGAAATTTTCCTACAAAACCTCACTCTGATACCATGAAGAAATTCTACTCTCTACACATCTTGTAGAGAAACTGTAGATTAATATAATTATGTAATGTACTAAAGAAAAATACTTAATCTAATTCTACAATCAAACTTGTGGAAGTTTATTTGATTTTGAGCAAGATCAAATAGAACACACATGAAACACAAAAGAATACTCTAGGGAAAGCCTCAGCTAAAAACCCCGCTATCTATATTTTCATACAAGTGGAAATATCTCAGGATTACACAAAGCTTTAGCTCACAAGCTATCCAGCTCTCAGTACAATCCCTCATTACTTCTCATAGATAGAATAGACAACACATATGTCTTCCTTCATTCCTCCAAGCCTTCTATTTTCTTGCATAGTTTCTCTTGGGTCCTCCAGTTGCAACCTGTGTGATTCTCACCTCACACACAACACTGACCTCTGAAATAACTACGCAATCCAAAAGGAGATAATTCCTTCTGCATGGATGAGTTTCCTTTATAGGAAAATTCCTCCAACTGATAGTACATTTTCCCTTCTTGTAATCTCAACTGGGTCTTTCTTTGAATTGACATGCATGAGTTATTTATGAGATAATATTTAGTTATCTGGAGAACACTCGTTGCACACATGCATGCATTAACTGACTGAACTCACGTTTAGTTCCTCCAACTATTTGGAACTAATTTAATTGTACTTAACTTAGTTAATTGTGCTAACTAATTACAACTCAAATGCAACTCGCCCTTATCTCCTTAATTAAGGGATAACTTCCTCAATCAAACCGCTGGTGAGACCAAATTCTCATTTTAATTCAGGGACTAATTAAAATTGGAATCTATCCTGAAATGCTATTTATAACAATGCTATTTTTAGCATCTATGTTTTTTGTTATTTCCAATAGAGTTGGAGTATATCTTGAAATGTTATTTATAGCAATTCTATTTTTAGCATTTCTTGTTGCTATTTTCAACATTTTTCCCAAATGAAACCGATAAGCATGAAGCCTAAACATATTATATTTGTTGGTATTTTATTTGCATGTAGTTGTGCAAGCCTTATAGATAAGGGTTGGAAATACTTTCATTGTATGGATATGGATTACTCTATCATGCCTAAAGTAGAGCATTATGCATGCATGTTTGACCTTCTTGGTCATGTTAGATGTCTGTACCAGGTAGAGGAATTCATCAAAAACATGCCATTAGAACTCAGTGCTAGTGTGTGGGGAGCCTTGTGCTTGTAAAATTCACTTGAATATTCAATTAGGACAACATGTAGCTGAATGCCTCCTTGAATTAGAGCTTTAAAATATTGGATGTTATGTATTGATGTCAAACATTTATGCCATGGATAGCAGGTCGAATGGTGTGGAAAAAGTTAAAAAACAATGAAATATCGAGGATTGAAAAAGATACAAGGATGTCGTTATGTTGAATTAAATAAACAACTACATTGTTTCCTTACAGGAGACATATCACGTGCTTAGATAGATGAAATCTATGAAATGTTGGAGACTTTGGTTGGGAAGATGAAGGAGGCAAGATATGTCCCTAAAACAACCATTACACTGCACAATGTTGAGGATGAAGTGATGGAACACCTTTTTTGCAATCAAAATGAAAAGTTATCCATAACTTTTTCTCTTATCAATACAAACCTTGGAGGCACTATATATATAACAAAAAACCTTCATGTTTGTGATAACTATCACAATTCAACGAAGTTCATCTCTGGGATCGTGAAGCGAGAAATTATTCTAAAGGATGCAAACCAATTTCATCATTTTAAGGATGGATTGTGTTCTTGTGGGGACTACTAGTAATGGCTATCTATATGAGCATTAGTCATGAACTTATATGCTTTCAAAATTTGTAACATTTGTTTCCTATAATTTCCGGTAAGTGTTAGGTGTTAGTTTTTCATTTCTAGCACAATGTTATGTACATTATGTAATTTGTGGTCAATAAGGAGATGGAGTAGTCACTTAACGGAGTATGACTAAGTGTAATAACTTAATGGAATGAACAGACTAGACAAAAATTAGCTTAGCATAACAACATGGATCTTCACAGAATTGAGCAAAGGAAATGAAGGCACAAGGTAGATGGAGGCTAGCAGAGGAAACATGGTAAATGCTTAGTCATCTAAATCTACTAAAAAATACTTCATTTCTCATGTTGTGGATCAGAACTAAATTCCTATAACTATTCCTAAACAAGGTATTACCTAATAAAAAAACATAGCAAATGAACTGTTGCAAATGGGGATTATAATTTCCCTCATTAATCTTCAATAGTCCCAACTAAACCAATGTCTTTCTAGGTTCTTAACAACCACATAATGGGTGTTCAATCCATTCCTCTTCTCACTTTCTTTTCCTTTTTTTCATAGCTCAATTCTATTCCTAATTAGTGAGATTTTCTGGAAATGCATCCAACCTACTCTTGAAGTGTTGCATTTTATATTGAAAAATATATACAAAGCATGAGGTGTCAAGAGGTTAACCCATGACCACCTGAGGAAAAATAATTGGAACTTTTTTTCATGTTGACCCTCTTCAAAAATTCTCTTTTACATGTATTTTCTTTGTTATATATTCTACAATCGCTTATTGTGGTTGAGTCTCCCATTGTTGCAACTAGTCTATCAACTACTCTACTCTGAAGCCTTTTTAAATGTACCTTCTGACTAGTATGTTTTTTCCGAATTTGGCTCAAAGTAGTTCTTATTTTGAGTTATTCTTGCATGTTTGTTAATTCATTGTTCATATTTAGCTTCAAATCTATTAGTTGGATTCTTAATTTGGAAATTATATGTTGTAACTATTAAAAGTGTTGTGTTGTTGTCCCATACTAAGGCTCTTAAGCTATCATCAGCTGAGTCAACAATTCTTGAGTCGTTATCTTTACATTATGACTTTAGTTAACTGATATTAGCTCCTAATTTTGTAGCCTTGTTTGAGGCCTTTCTATGTTTCCCCTAACATACTTAATGAAAGAGAGTATTTTATATTTTGTAGCTTTATTAATTCATTAATTCTTTCTTGGGATTTTCAATTATTTTGGTAAGATCACTTCATAGGGCAAAAGTTTGTGCTACATACACTTCCACACACACACACACACACACACACATATATATATATATAGATATTTCAATGATTCTGGGATCACTTATCTTGACTCTCCCTTATAGTTTTCTATTTCTAACAATTACAACTTCTTCATGGATTCCTTCATTGGAAGGTTGAAGGACTTATCTATTATTTTTGCACCTTGTGTCGAACCTCTTTATTTTGTAAAACTTCTCCTTTTTCCATGTTGACCCTTTCCTTAGTGCAGTCCTCATTTGCATACCTCAGTGTATCCTTATTTCCACATTTAACTTATACATTCAATTCTCTGTTATATTCTTTGCCATTCGATGCAAGCTCAACTATCCTTTGGAATGCATCTTCACTATGGCCCTATGAATCTATGAGATAAACCAATTGTGGGTTTGGTTTTAGAAAGTTACCTTTCATGCACCTGTAAGAGTAAGGAAATCCTTTTTAGCTATTTGTGCCTTGATGGTACTTTATGTTGTTACTGCTTTTACAATTTCAAGGTCAATCACTCTGGGATGCTTTTCCTCTATCCACCCGTGAATTTCTTCATCATCACTAGGAATAAATTTTGCTTCAAAATGTAGTGGCATATCTTGATAGGTGTTTTCCAAGCCTTGGTGATGATCCTTCAATGTGGTTATTATGATCCAAACTTTCTATATTGACAGATGTTCTTTTCATCTACAACTGAAGCTTCTCCTTCGATCTCAGTTGTATTCAACTTATTCTTTGTGGTAGGTATTCCTTTCTCATTCTAAACTGACTTTTCTCTTCCATTAACAACACGGATACCTGAGTGAAAGATATAACTTCTCCTTGATTCCATTCAACATAAAATATGAAAATCTTCACCTACAATTTTATCATTTTCCTTTCAATTGAAAAGTCCCCATTCTCCCATATTTTCCTTGTTGTGGGTTGTTGTCCAATATATGATTGTCTTGCAAAACAAGATTACTCTCATTTCTCACTTCTATGAGAATTTGTTTCATTTTGGTATGAAGGGGCCACAAGTTGTCCTTCATTAACTCTTTCATGCAAAACCTCATCTTCTCGATCCTTCACTTTCTTCATGTTCATATTTTGTGTCTCACCACCTGCAATAATTTTACCAGCCTCCCAAATATGTTTAGATTCTCTGCCTCACACAAATTTATGTATGAATTTTAATTTTCAACTTTAGAGCCTTGAATCCTTTCTACCCCATCAAAATATGTTCTTACCTCATGCTCATGCTCTATTTCTACTAACATAGATCCATATTCTATATCTACTAAGTGACAAGAGGGATAAAATCAAATTTCACTCTAAAAAAGGTTTGCACCTCATCCCTCTTGTTGTTTGATAGATCCAGAGTTAAGATCTAGGATGGCTTAATTACTAGTACTTAATAATCAGTTATATTTTTATGTAATTTGACTTAGTCAAAATGTTACATAACATAACAGTAAAAGACTTTACAACATCTCTTCCATATTGGTTGGTAGAGCGCCTCTTAGTGCAATCACTAAATTTCTCTTTAACTCTTAATTTTTCTTAGATGTAGGAGGTAAATGACCTCAGTTCTTAATAGGAATCTAGAACATATTAAGTATGAATATTTCAAAGCTACTTTGAAACAATTGAATCCAAAAAATTAAGTATGAGCATTGTAGAGCTGAAATAAAGTCAAAATAATATATATAATCTAGATCTTGAACATCGTTGATCAACAAGGAACCCTTGGCCAACAATGTAGGATGTGCCTCATCAACCCATATGGTGCAAAAAATGAACATTCAAAAGAGGCATGGCTCAAAAACATACTTATACCTAATCTTCTATAGGGTGAATAAGGAAAAAACTTCGAGCATTGTCAAATCTCAATGAAGGATGAGAAAATCAGATAATTGCAATCTCTAAACAATGTGGCACAACAATAAACCTTTTCTTGAAGAAGAATATAGTAATGGTCTTGAATTAATTCCCAATTACTCTTGGAAAATTAAAACTCCCAAAGGAGGTGTTTCACCATTCCACAACAGTGACACCCTTAAAGGAGGTGTTTCATCATTTCAACATGTTTTCTCCCATAGTAGTTCCTTATATAGTCACGTGGGAGGGCTTCGAATGTAGCTTTTAAATGAATATTTGGGATTTATTCAATGTGCCAATGTTAAATGTGTACTCAAAAAATTTCTCTCAATCTTGTCAACCACTGGTAGAACAATAACCACTTCTTGTTCTTATTCACATTCTAGTTTCAGGCTAAAGACACACTATATTTGTACACAACAAAGCATATCCCATAATGGGCACCTATATCAATTTGGGAAATCTAAGACATTGATCTTAACATCTACAAGTCTAATAGGTAAATTCTTTTTAATGTTTGTTTCAATGCCAGAAGTGAAGACTTTAGCTGATAAGAAACAAAAATCATCATCAATTGTGTCCAACATGGCCTTTTAAATTCACAAAAAAGGCCATCCATGCTTGGTGATTTTCCATTCTTCATGGAGCTAAGGGCTGAAAAAAATCATTTTTCAAAATTCATAGTCTAACATGTCCCCATTTCTAATAGAATCCTTGTGTGGGATAAACCACCATCAAGCATTCCTAACATCCACAATACACCACACGATACATCAAATCATAAATAGAAGAATAGCTTGAAAATGAATCCAAAACATACCTTTCACTTTAGTAAGATCCTCAACACGAGATACATGTGCCCAAGCTTCCACTTTCCTCTTTAGAAAGTCAAAATAGAACTTACAACCTTCATCCCCCTCTTAAATTCGTTAGTGTTGTGTATGGACCCGAGAACTGCTAGGAATATAATGTTGTCTTATTCAAATTTCCATCTTCAACTTAGTAGCATCCTTTTGAAGGGTAATATTATGGGGATATTCTCATGAAAGATGTCCACCTCCTGAAGTCTATGCTAAGCCACACATAGTTCCTTTCTGCTTTTGCGGAGCAACATGTAGTGTCACCCTTTGATGAGCTTAACAAATTTTCATCTAATAGCCTCCCACCATATAACGTTTCAGCATTTAAAACTTTCTTCCTTGATTTCTCTTTTGATTTCTTTGATTCTTTAGGTTTAATGTTTTGAACTTTGACAACCTCCTTTTTTACTTTCCTTGTGCTTCAGTTCATGCAACTCTTCATACAATAAATGAGGTAAAGTAGTTTACATTAATATCAAAGATAAATGTTAAATATCATATTAAGAGAATAGGGATATATCTATATTGTTTTCTAACAAAACTATAAATGCTTAAATGTAATAATGATTTTTTTAACCAAATTTATTATGGTGTAACATTTATTTAGGTTCTATTTATCATGGTTTATAGTGATTTCTTAATTTTATTTGTGGCCTTGTACTTGAGAATTAGTTTACATTATGTGATCATTTTGGATATATAACAATCTAGTAAATTAGTTATATCATAGTAATGTGCATTTCAACGTGTACAAATACATTCATGGTTAGGATGATGAAGTAAATCAATGTCTGTATGCTTCCATTACAAGAATGAGGAGCCCTTCTCTCTTCTACCACAACATAGCTTATGTAGATGCATGATGAGAATGTGGCTCAAAAGAATATGGAGTTATGTTTTCTTATAATGAGGAATATAGTGGAAACAAATAGCTCTCTAACTCATGTACAAATCCACTAGTTAGAGTGTCATGCCATTCTAAACAATTATGCCTTTATGTGCCAAAAGGAACTAAATATCCCAATTTTGAGATCAAATCCATGATAATAGAACAATATGTTCAATTAATCAATAAATAATTTGAAAATTCTGAGGATTTTGGTTCACAAAGAGAGCTCTTATCACTTGAATTAATAACTGCAGGAAACTCAATGGCTAGGTAGATCTAGAGCTAGGGGCTAAGTGATTTTTCATTATATTTTTTCCAACTTGGAGGATTTCACCCAGATCATTGATGGAGGACCATATTTCTTCAATTGGGCTAGATTATATCAACAATTTATACTTCTTACTGATGCTATTCTAGAAGAAAAACTCTCAAAGGTATTGGTAATATATCATAGGTTATTATGTTAAAGATTAGGAGGTCATCATAACATAGATATATATAATTATATAATATATATATATATATAATATTATAATATATATAATATATATAAATATTATATATAATATATATATATATATACAATATAATATTATATATATATAAAAAATATATATATATTGTAGGTCTATATTATGAGAATGGCTTTCAAAACAATGTTTGTACTATGAACACATCCCCTCTTGTTGTAGGTTATGCCATGAATACAAGGAGGTCCTCAAGGGTTTCCAAAAAGCTATTGCAATGAAAAATCACAACAAGGATCCCTCTCACTACTCATTGAATTTTTTAAACAAGTATTATCTCTTGGAATATGTGTGACCTCTTTCTTAGGTAATAATATGTTTCTAAACTACTATATTCACCAAGACAAGATTTCTATTATGATGATCTACGAAAGTAAGTGTTCCAATGAAAAAGTCCAATTCATTGTCTCCAAAATGTTCAAAGGTTGCTCACAATATAGAGATCAATGCTAACTACTACAATCTGGAGGATTAGCCATCTCTTGGCACCTAAAGGAGGTAGTTGTTACAAATTCCTAGGCCACCAATCATGTTTTAATAGACAAATTGAAAATAATGGAAGCATATCAATAAGGATACATATCCGATGTCTATGCGTTGAACTTACATGGCCGTAAGTTGAAGTTCCTCCATATTCTTAGAGGATTAAGTTGGATGTTGGATGAACTATCATGGATAATTGGAGAAAACTTTAAAATGATTAATTTTGTTCAGGCTAAAAAGGGTGGCATTAGGAGACTACATCACGATGTTGACAACATGAAGAGATAATGCATGCATTGAAACTGGTGGGATTGGTGATAACCAATGACACATGCACCTACAATAATCAACACAAGGCCTCACATAAGTTTTCATCTACACTAGATTGTTTCCTAGTCTGTGATGTACTCATTGAAAAATACCTCTTTCTAGAAACTTCCATCCTTCTTAGCAGACGTTCATATCACTAGTCAATATATATGACCATAGAAATTTAATCTCACCACATGATGCCCTTTTAATTTGAAATATGTTTTCATTCCAACCACTCTTTCTTTGACAAAGAATAAGCATCGAATTGCTCATCAAAAACTCCCTCAGATAGGCACTCAACAAAGGAATTCTTCCAGAAAAATTAAAATACCTAAAAAGGTTACATTAAAACCTAGAAGAATTTGGGAAAATCTTTCAAATCCAAGGGTAGAAGTACACATGAAATAATACAACTAAAAATCAGTATAGATGTAAAATCAAAGGCTTTGGTGGTAGAAGAGGAAAATATCAACACGTAATTAGAAGAATACAAAAGTAGAAGGAAACTTTCTAACTTCAAAATCCCATATAAGATCACTCAAGGAAGGTGATAAAACCTCTAAAATTTTCCATCACTTAAGGGTTAACCATGGTACTAGAAGCTCGATCTCTTCTTTAAAAAATCCTAAAGGTGTTAAGATTTTGAAGCATGAGGTTATTGAAGGAGAGTTAGATTTCTATTACATTATTATCCCATTTAAACCAACCCAAACAAGAAATAAGTACATAGCTGAGATTATGGGATGTGTTCCAACATTGGTTAGTTAATCAAGGAATCCTTCCTTAATTCATCGAATTGCAATAGAATAAGTGGAAAGTGTAGTCTTTAGAATGCAAAAGAAAAATTATCAAGAGAAAACAAGTTCACCTTTGACCTCTATTAGTTATGCCAGCCCCTCATGAAGGAATAAATTAGGGATGTGTTAGAAGAATCTAGAAAATCCAAAATTACGAGCTTTTAATGTAACTCTTCTAACCCTGGCCCCCAAAAAAGATAAATCTAAGGACACTAATGGCTTTCGCCCCATTTCCCTTTGAAAAAACATTTACAAAATCATATCTAAGGTCATTTATAGTAGAATTAATTCCATGCTCCCTTCCCTCGGATTTGAAGAGTTGCAGTGATCCCAAAGGATCTAAAAATGCCTAAAAAATAAAAGTACTTAAATCCTAATGAAAATTGTTGCATGTGGAGGAGATGGATGAGGTTATTTGAATTCCATTTGAATAGAATCATGCCATGGAAAAGTTATGCCATTCTGAAGCTTTCAAAAAAGAGGAAAAATATGGATAAAGCTACCACATGGCAACACTAGGAGGTGTACCTAGCACTGTATTTATGCTAACATGGTAGCTACATATGATGACATCATGAAATCTCCATCTGACACACGAAAATTCCATAAATTTATGCAGTAGGTTGAGCAGTGGACAAGCTAGATCTAACATGGCATCCAACTTGGCATTAAAAAGGTACTACGTGGCACGACAAGTGGCATAATGTGTGTTTTTTGACATGATTAATTATGTGGCAAGATGTACAAATGATGTGGAAATGCAAATGTGATAACTCCTATCTATTTTTCACTCATTGTAAATAATTGTAATAATTTTGTTAAATTGGGTTGAAATCTTGGGACGGTGATTGTAGAGTTGAGTAGGGTAATTTCTCGAGATTTATTTTAATTTCTATGAAAAATAATGAGGATGGTAGGTATACATTTAAATGGGATAGAAAAAAATGGATATATTATGCAATTAATGGGAAGTTGGATAAGATGACAAGGGGCATACTCCCTTGGAAAAAATTGTAAGCAAGAAAAAAATGGGTGATGGCATTGTTGTTGAGCAGTTATGCCCAGAGCACATAAGTAAAGAGGTCCATTTGCTACAGTTAAGAGATAATAAATAAAGAGAATTTTGGAATAAATAATTATTGGGGGAGGGGGGTAAATCAATAACAACGAGGTTCTTAAAACTTTTACTGAATATCTTTTTAGTTATTTCCTCTACTGCTTGATTCTTATGAGAGAATTCATATATAAATAAAATGAGAAACAAGATGAACCATTCATATGTACATACAATCCATCACATGAGCAACATACACAAATTTACATTTGTATTTTCACGTGGAAACCCAAAGGGAAAAAACCACCAATCTATTTGTTGTTTTGATGTAAATTAAGCACATACTTAATAACATTAGTTTTATTGTGAGCATCCAATCATAGGAGGCACCACCCCCCTTAGGATAGAAAGAACCTACTTTCTAAAAGGTACCAACCCCTTATAAATGTAAACCACCACTTGTTCTTTCCATTTTCTTCTTTCCATACAATTTTCAAACTGAAAACATAGGAACATACAAATATAGAAAAGTACCAAGTTGATTTGTTGTAGAATCAACTTCTGCTCCCAATCCTCCACTGTTTCGTAGTCTCCCTTGGCCTTATGAAACAACTCCCTATTCTCTACACTCTTTCATTCTATTCCACATGTTCTCTGCAACACATTGCTCTAGTTCAACACTTGGGCTAGTTGCTCAACTCACACACTTTTCTCTCATTCATTTGAACTTCCAACAATACTCTCTTCCCACACTATTCTCAATGGTAATAACTAGTTTTAGTCATATGATGCATGTTGTTCAATGATACCTATCATGCCTTTTACCTCACTTCCTGAGTGTACCTCTATATAGCTCCTACATGTGATTGTTGCATCTGATACTATAATTTTGATAAAATCTTAATATGGGCACGTCAATGATTTATTAACTCTGTCTATGGTTATTCATGGTCAGAATTAATCCTCATTCAATACTGCTCATTTCAATCAGAGCTCCCATGCTTATTCATGGCTCTCTTAGCTTGATTGTACCTCAAGATGGCTTCTCTATTCTTCATTTAACACATTGAAACATGCAAAGGTATATTAAAGATAACTTTGTCAGCGTAAGGCAGGTCCAAAACTCTTCCCTACAAAAATGCGGTCCTTTTTATCTTGACTACACGATCTCTTTAGTCACCATTAATTTTGAGACAAACTATCCTGAACTCATCTATTTAGCTACTGACTCATCCATCTACATACACTCAGTTTTTTATCAGAGCTCCACTCATCATAACTTTTATTAAAACAAAGTTACGATATATTTCAAAGCCGATGCCTTTAGCCCCTTTGATCTTAGCCCCTTTTATTTTTACACACCATAGGAGAACCTATTGTGACTGTGTTGACATGGTGAACTTTTGCTATACCAACAAGGGGGAACTAACCCAATCACCGGCCCAAATTAGGCCTACTTTTGTTTGGAATGGCTAGTTCCAACGGGTTTTAAGGGACCTCGTAAACTGTTAAATGCATTGAAAGGTTGCTTCTAGGAAGAATACTTCAATTAAATCAACAAAATTAAATAGCTAGCCTCTATGTTTCCAATCATATCTAAACTACTTAAGCTACTCTAATCTAGTCCTAACTATCCTAATATATCTTGCAGGAGCAAAACAAAAGGAGGTTAAACATCATATATAAATCCCAAGTCCAAATGAATCAATTACCGGTCCACAAAAGAACAAGGTTGTATTAAATCCTAATCGCAATCCAATTACTTATACAGGAATATACATTCAGTGCCATACAAATAACACTTGCAACTGATGTTTAACAAAGTATGGAATCAACAACCTTTCATGAATTATCAATGCTATTGAATTACGTTCATATAACCATGAACTAGTAGTTAACAATATGCATAAAGCAAATCACATTTATTGTTATGTAAGCAACAACACACTGATTCTAAACATATGATAAAAATGAAAATAAATCTGAAACATAGGCTCCTTCTTGAACCAAATATTCCTCTTTATTCACAATAAATCAAAGTTGTTTTCTTCAAACGAAAAGCCCTTCTCTCTTATCTGGAGAGAATATTTATGCAACTAGAAATGACTCTTGGTCTTCCTTTTCACCATTTTTCCTTCCCTCTATTCTCTTCACTATACAGATCAGAATACACAGATGGAGATAATGCATGTCACTGTTGACACGTAGAGGGAATTTCTTGTCACTTGAGTGCTTCATTTCATAGGGAAATGAACAGATATTGATTAGGAGAGGATAATTGTGTGTCATCTCTTCATAATGAAATCTAGGACAACCTCTCCTTTGGCATATACAAGAAACATGTGGAAGCCGACTGAGAATGCCAAAGATCAACTCTTTCACAGAACACGCCCGCATATTTGAGTTCTCTGGATCCACTTATGCATCCTTTACACCTTACCTACAAACATAATATGTATTAGATATGATTATGAAAATATCATTAAATTCTTAAAAAAAAAACAGATCTTTGCCTTCATTAAACTTTATGACATCAAGAGTAACAATCATGAAAGAATTGGCCCTTGGTCTTTAATCCATGCATTGATTCGATTTTGCAGGCGAAAATCCGATTTACACTGAAAATCCTCGCAAAACACTGAGCCAAATCCAAAACTCGGACTTGAAATACTATAGGCAGGAACCTATACCCTATAGGGTCCACCATATCACATCATATCGTGCCATGTGTTTGGGCTTAAAACTATGCTGATTGTGACTTTCGATTGGCTGGACCCAACATACATATATGTTGTGGTTCATAATTCCTTCGTGTCCACTGCGTAAGACTTCCCTTTGTAAAACCCGGACCCCAGCATATTATCACAAATACAAGGGAAAACACGGAAAAATCCGCGGTTGGGTGTAAGGAAACTTCAAATATTATGTATCTAGGCATATAATCATCACCTGGTCCGGTCATCACCCCTCCGCTAACTGCATAACCCCCGGTCTCCGGTGATTTCGATAAGCGATCAGGGTAGGTGGACTTGAAATATATGTATATGGCACTCAATAGTCCTGGTGGGTCTGCAATGTATGATTTCCCTTTGAAAAGCCCCAAGTTCAATGTTTTTCGAAAACACAAGAATATATGGGAAACCCCCATGTCTAACCATAAGGATGGACCTAAAATATTATATGCCCTGGTCAATAATCATCATCGGCTCTAGGTGATAGCGGTGTGCATTATATATAGGCCCTCAACATCCCGATAGCGATAAGTGATTTAGCTCTGGACACGATGTATATATGTGATATGGTTGATAATGCCGTTGGGTCCAGAAGACAGTGGAGCACCTTATATAAAAGCCCGGGACCCCGCCAATAGCGATATGTGATTGTTACCGGGAATAATGTCCACTCGGATGCTGCTATTCCCACTAATATGGGTGGCTATCTTAGAAGCAAACAAGTAAAGTCTACTTTCGTTTCCTTTTATGAAAATAGACAAGAGGAGAACCAAGAAGACCAACCTTAGTCTTGCGCTCGATTTCCTCTCCTTCTTGATAGAGCTTCGCCGCTTCTTCTTCGTTCTGCCCAGCTTCAAAAAGAACCTGTGGAATCACAACAACATACTACTATCGAAGAAACAAAGATCTATATTCATAAATAACACAGGACCAGATGTGTGTTAACCATATAAATGCATATATAAACAAGTACAAAAGAATATGGAAGGAAACTAGAATAGCTTTATTAAGATGAAAAGTAGCAAGAGGATTACAACCTTATGTTCTAACCCAGCATCATCCTCTAGCTAAGAAGCCCTTCTTCACCTCAAGCAAAGCTTAGCTCACCCAACACTATGAATGTACACCAGAAAACCAACAACACTTCTCTATAAGATACAAAATTCCAGCCCCTGCATCTCTGTGATGAGGGATCCATATATAGATGATTACATAGAAGTGAGTCATCTTTTGGGATCTTGATTAGTGTCCTCTCTTTGATAGTTCATGCTTCCACTTGGAGAATGATGATCTTTTACTCATCCCTAGTCGAAAATAGAGAGGCAAGTGTCAGAGGGGGAAGCTTCTAGAAGATTCCATGATCTTCCACCTCACATTTTTGTCCGTGCCATTTCTCCATTCTCGACCATCGCACCCTACAGAGGAGAAATTCAGTATGCATCACACCTTGTACACTGGGAAGTTGATATGCATCACACCCTCTACACTGAGCTTTCAGTATGGTCTAGTTTTGACCATTTATGAGTAGTTTTCAGTGGAGAACTTCTGGGAGATGATGTAATCAACTGACCTTGTTCCTTTAGGTGGTGAAGCAACACTTTTAGGGACTTAGGAGCCCTCATTTTATGGACATTTATGATTGGGGTTGAAGTGCAAAAAAATTTCTATAACAGTTGCCCCCTAAAGCATGAGGTCGTTAATCTTTCTGATGTCGAGTGAAATTCTTTACTATGAGGATCCGAAGTTTTTCCGAGCTGGGAGGCGACCTGTAATAAGATACAATACAATACATTATTTTGACAACATTTTTTCATGATCTAGCTGAGGTGGGAATCCCATGCTCAACTTTATAAATTCATTTTCATGTACATAGGACAAACACTCATCTGTGTGACAGACTGATGATATGGACTCATCATCCTTTGATTTGGATGATCATCTGTTCAATAATGATGTACACTGGATGTTTTTATATTCCTGAATATATCGCAGCCCAGATGGATGAAACTAGATCCGGGGTCTTCAATACTCGTTCAATCTTTACTCAGAGTACAATTCGATCCATGTGAAAAAATGTTCTAGAGTCGAATGTGGAAAGACATCGCCTGATTACCAGCCAATAATGTAAGTTGTTAACAGCTGCGAGAGGAATCACCAATAATGACAATGACCCTCAAGGTACTACAATACTATTTACGTGGCGTGAAAAAGGACTTGGTGTCGAACATCATGCAGAATCTCTCGGTCGAAGGCCATTGATGTAAACCTGTCACCGAAAGTGAGAAACTTGCCATTGAGGCATGCAAGCTTCAAAGTACTGAAAGGGTTGTTCCTAAGTCAACTTCTTGGATAATGAGCTGATGTTGACAAGAAGCGACCTGTTGCAGGAGGGCCTTAATGAATCCCACATCAACGACATGGAAAGAATCAAATGATTTTGGAGGTGAAAACAATCTGATGATACAGGGTTTAGGGTGGCGGTCATGAAGGAATGAAGCATGAATGTATTGTAGTGGGTGAGACACAGGTGAATTGTCTGAATGACTTCTCTTGAACATATCGGCGACACTGATGATGGATTGGTGGCATTAACCCCAAAGATGGATGGTGTGATGGACCAATGGTGATGACCAGTGAATGGAACAACCCAACCCGGCATGGATGCGGAAGGAAAGTGTCATGTTCAAGAGCTACTTGCTACCAATAAAGTTTCTTCAAGTTTTCTTCCCAATTTTCCCCAGCCATTGTTGACCAGTACCTATTTATTTTTGTCAAGCTTGAGGAGGATAACATATGCTTGTTCTATAATCTACCCTTTGGGCAAACCTGTCACTATGTTTTAGCGAGCCTAGCGACAATGAAACTCATTCTCGTCCATTTGGATGAGTTTGTCGCTATTCAGTTTTAACGAGTTTAACGACAAAGATAACTCGGTCCCTTTCAATTTTAGAGAGTCTGAAAGAAACGGAAAGGAGACTCCAACGATTCTTTTTCGTCATATAATCCCTTAAGTCCGAAAAAGAGTAAAATAATACAAAAGGGATGAATTTTCGATAGTTTTAACGAGCCATACAAGACAAGCGCTCAATCTTTTTGTGTAAAAATCCCTCAGGTCCAAAAAGATTAAAATCTACAGGAGGGATAGCACTTCTGATGACTTTAACAAGACGGAGAGGCCAATCGCTCAGCAATATTTTCATATTTTACGAGTCATGTGAAAAGAGCTTAAAGAAGACTCGTTTTTGAGGAACGAGTGATGGTTTCAGGTAGCAACTGATTCCAGGTAAGATTTGGAAGTTTCCAATCATGGCAACGTTACGAGGATGGCTAATAGAATCACTTTTCGCAGATGTTCCTCGAAGGGGTAAACAAACATATGGAGGTGAAAGATCAGCTAAAAACAGAGTGGAGGTGATGGCAGGAACACGACCAAGGCTCAAACGCTGGCGATAAGGCATTCATAATGGTTATTTACCAGTTCATTTTTTAATGAGCTTAAACGCTGGGGGAAACATTTGCTCATGACTTATGTTTATTTTTTAACGAGCTTGAACTATGCGCTAAAACTATTCGTGGAGGGTTTATTTTTTAACGAGCTTGAACCCTGCAGTAAAATTGCTCGCCAGTTGTATGATAAGAATGTCTCATTTGAGATGCTATTTTGAAGTGGATTACATCTCTCAAGCTTTGCCACAGATCCTTTCTTTATGCAAGTTAGGAAAATACTAGCCTTACGGGTTTAAAGGGTTAGAAGTCCTACAAATTAAAAAAAATAAATAGTCACTCTTCACTTGCATGCGGAAAGGTTTGCATGCCCCCAGGTATAGGGAAAAATTCCCAGGTTACCATGAAAGTTCCATCCGTGTAGCAGACAGAAAGCTCCCTTGGCGATGTCTACCGAAATAGACAAAGGGGAGTGGCGTAGAGATACTCCACTTCACATAACTTTAACGAGGTATCTTATTCCAGCTTGATCCCATTTCCTTGTAAGGACGGGTTCGTCAGACTAGTCATATATTCCCTCGTGGAAATCTACTCTATACCCAGGGTTTTCCTGCCAAAACAGACCAGGGTGCATGCCCCCTGGTTTCAAATCACATCCTCCTGAATCACTCGCGCTCATCAGGTGGACGAACTGGAGATCGATGAGACATTCCTTGCGTGAAAAGACCATTTAGGGATGGCATTTGACTATTTGTGATGTGTGAACCGGGAATGACATTTGGTCCATGAGCTTGACCATTCTTCCTTCGTGCAGAAAACACATTACTCTAAAGAGTGAGGAGACGATGGCTCCCATGCAATAAATATAGTCGCGTCCAAGGATTAGATTATAATCTAATGGTCCTTGAACTACCATAACGTTCATGTGAATAGTTTTCCTTCTCAAAGTAATGGGTACATTTGGAAGGATCCCTAAAGATCGACTGGTTCCTTTGTCGAAGCCTGTCAAATTTCTCATTTCAGGCAAAAGCGATGGCGAACCAAGCGCTTTCCAAGCAGTAGAGGAAAGGATACTCAAATAAGCCCCTTCATCGATGATGGTACCAGCCATGACCATTCTGTAAGCTTATACAATTATTATGAATGGTACACTGGCTGGTAAACGAGTTCTGCCTAGTAGATTCCAGTCGAAGGAAACGACTAGGTTGCTTGGTGGTGGGACCAAATAGACAGCTGGATATGACTCTGATGAACTTCCTTCCTACGATAAAGGAACGGGAGGATTGCCCCCTAGTTCATCGGAGTCTGTGTTGATGAAAATAATTTGAACGGTGTTGTTCTCTTTCTCTTCAGTGACGATATCATTCGAAGATGAACACTCTGAAGGCAAGATCGGGTCAACTGTCGTCTCAACCTTTTGACTTTCGTCTGGTATGGATTCAGAGGGTTCATTTTCAATGATAGACGCTTCAGCCGACCACAATGATGGGCCAACCAGATTTTCAATCGATGGAAGACTTGGCAAGAGTTTTTTATATCCAGGAGGAAGTCATAGCAGTGAAACCAGACGATCATCCAAAACTCTTTTAACCTTGTCAAGCAAGGGACAACGGTGGATGACATGATTGACTTCACACAATTTACAAGGAAATTTGGGATTCCTTTTTTGTCCATGTGCTTCACTTTCACTGGTTGATGGTGTGCATTCACCATGATCGTCAAAGGTTGATGCCACCGGATTGTGCAAACAAGGAGACCAGTCCCTTAAGATCCGAGGGATGCAGGGACGATCTCGGTGATAGTGGTTTCCATTGCAAATGACACAAGGAGATTTAGGTTTCGATGGTGCGGTGTGAGGATTTTCGCTAGATGACACTTGGTTGCCCCCTTTCAGTTTTGGTTCTTTTCCTTTTTCTCTTTCTGCTTCTTCTTCTTCTCAATTACTTGATTTTTAGCTTTATCGGCTTTATCAAGCGAAGAGGAAGGAGGTGAGGGAGAATTAGACAAAGTAGAAGGTTGGGAGGCAACTCTAGTGTCATCTAGTTGCTGATTTGACTGTTTAGGAATTACGGGATTCTGAACGACAGAGGTAGAGAAGAGCCAAACAGGCAAACCAATTGTCAACCCTAGAAGTGACAAAGTGGCCATATGGGGTGCACCAACATCTCCCAGGAGGAGAAGGGACTAGGATTTCCTCCAAGGGGAAATCCTTGGTTGGTAGACTCCATTTTCTCAACATAAAGACCAACGGGGGAATTTGTGATGTTATTCCGATTAAAAATAAATTTTTAGATGCTTTGACACAACTTGCTTTTTCAATTTTAAGGAGTCAAGAAAAAACAAAAGATGACCCTAGTCGCCTTCGATTTTTATTGAGCCTGAAGTGACAAGTGCTCAGAGGACCTTTTCCTTTAAGGAGTCTGAAAAGGAGCAAAATGGACTTCTCTGGAGATCTAGGAAGAGAGAATTACCAAACCAATCACAAAACTGCAGAATACTTTTTACGGTACGTCAGTCAATCTTCTCAAATGTTGTGTTTAGTGCATTGTGATCGATAGGGCAGCAGACATGGCTTCCTAAGGATAAAGGATGCAGCCTGTTGTGGTCTCCCAATATATACTCGATGGTACGTAGGAGCACAAGTCCGTACTGGCACTTGCCGTCTTAGAGAGGAGGAATCACCCAACCAACACTGAAAACAATAGTTACTAGGTTTTACGATGCCAGAATACGTCTCTAGCCTAGACCTCTAGATGTTGTGCGTTAAGTTCCAAAGCGTTGTTAGATTCATTGAATTTATTTTAAGTTGATCCTGCTTAACAATTTGCCTTTCAGGTTCACCACGTGATGTGTACATAATTCCTAAAATTCAGTCTAAGATAATAAACAAATGTTTGATCTTCTTTTGGCAATGAAAATCCTAGCTACTAAGGAAAGAAAGTTAAGAATCTTTCTGCAAAGAGCATAGGGCACACGCTAAATGCACAATCCTAAATCAAACTAGGCTGTCAAAATGCAAATGCACATGCATGTATTTGTTTTCAGCCTTCTTAAAATACGAATGATGTTAAGAAAGCTATGTGCAAATCTGAATTACTTTTAAACCAACAATACTCAACAAAATTCTTTTTCAAAATGAAGTGAAAGCAAGAGAGACACTTTGCGATTTTGAAATGAAAATTTGCTTTTCGACACTTTAAAAACCACTAATTCAAATCCTATGCAATAGTAACTATATAATCGACTATCAAGAACAATGGGATTGTTTTCTAAAACTGAAAACGACAGCTACGACACTTTCAGATCCAGAAACGACAGCTCGGCTATGCTACCTTTTGCAAAAGATAACTAAAAATGACACATAATACATAAAAAACACTTACAGTTCTTTGCACTAAGGAGGTAGAATAATGCAAGAGAAGGGGGTTTTCACAGAAACACACTGACTACAGACAACAAAACACCTGAATAGGACTGAAAACAGTGATAAAAAACCATAATCTGAGGGTAAAGTTAACCCTCCCTGACCATCACACCTGTTACACAGTGAAACCAGTATGCAGCGCACCCACTACACTCGGGAAGTGCAATGCATACAGACTGCCTTGAAGGTAGGGTGCAATGTTACCAGTGCGAGACTTTAAACAGGTTTTCACTCACAATTTGCAATTCAGTTTAGGGATTTAGGCCGAGTAAGTAATATTCAGTGTATGTAAAACACAGGGGTGATCTAAAGAGGTTACTAGAGCCACCACTTAGGGAAATTAGATTGCTTGCAGATCTACTATTTAATTCATAAACAAAACCCAGAGATAGACTGAAGCAGAATTGATCTACTTTGCATTTGTATAACTAATGCAGTTCGAAGGCTAGCTGGCTTGAATTCAGGCTTCATCTGTAAGTTTATAAGAGAAACAAGGATAGATAGGCTAACAAATAATCTAGTTGTTCCCCAGCGGAGTCACCATTTTGTTACTAGGAATAATGTCCACTCGGATGCTGCTATTCCCACTAACATGGGTGGCTATCTTAGAAACAAACAAGTAAAGTCTACTTTCGTTTCCTTTTATGAAAATAGACAAGAGGAGAACCAGAAGACCAACCTTAGTCTTGCGCTTGATTTCCTCTCCTTCTTGATAGGGTTTCGCCGCTTCTTCTTCATCTGCCGAGCTTCAAAAAGAACCTGTGGAATCACATCAACATACTACTATCGAAGAAACAAATATCTATATTCATAAATAACACAGGACCAGATGTGTGTTAACCATATAAATGCATATATAAACAAGTACACAAGAATATGGAAGGAAACTAGAATAGCTTTATTAAGATGAAAAGTAGCAAGAGGATTACAACCATATGTTCTGACCCAGCATCATCCTCCAGCTAAGAAGCCCTTCTTCACCTCAAGAAAA
>APFE030614086.1:25585-71289 GCA_000404065.3 Pinus taeda
AGTTCCTACTTCCACTTGGAGAATGATGATCTCTTACTCATCCCTGGTCGAAAACAGAGAGGCAAGTGTCAGAGGGGAAGCTTCTAGAAGATTCCATGATCTTCCACCTCGCATTTGTGGCCCTACCATTTGTCCATTCCCAGCCATCGCACCCTACAGAGGAGCAATTCAGTATGCATCGCACCTTGTACACTGAGAAGGTGATATGCATCACACCCTCTGCACTGAGCTTTTAGTATGGTCCAGTTTTGACCATTTATGAGCAGTTTTCAGTGGAGAACTTCTGGGAGATGATGTAATCAACTGACTTTGTTCCTTTAGGTGGTGAAGCAACACTTTTAGGGACTTAGGAGCCCTCAGTTTATGGACATTTATGATTGGGGTTGAAGTGCCCAAAAATGTCTATAACAGTGATGGGGCTCTAGACTCGAAATATATGCATTTTAGTTAATAAAACTGTCGGGTCCAGAAGCCATGTATGTATTGTGTTTTAATTTTGATTGCGTTAAGTGAAAAAGGGTAAGTTGGGCATTTTTTGAGTATTTCTATTACAGAGAGTTATAATGGGAATGAAGATGTGATAGGGGTTTTGAGGGTTGAAAAGGTTCCGATGGAGGGAATGAGTGGAGGGCTAGGCTAGTTGATGAATGGACCACACAAAAAGGATTTATTAAAGGGGGGTCTTGACCATTAAGAATTGAAAATCTAGCTTAGCAATGATTTAAAGTCGCTATGACTAAACAAATCATTCAGAGAGGTAAGAGACCAACTTTTAGGGGACCTATTCAAAATCATTGCCAAGGCAAGTTTTGATAGGCTAGTGGTTGTGGCCACAACAAATGGATAACCAGTGAGCGAACCATTTATATTTGTTTCCAAATAAACCTTGGATCAACAGAACGTCAGGGTGTTGAGATAAACTTGAAATGCAAATTGTATAGATGGACAAGCATGGGTTCCACTTCAAAATTAATTGCTTTAGGTGGGATAGAGATAAATAGCTTCTTCCTACTGATAGGGTTTTGACAGGAATTCTCCAATGGCAGTGTTATGGGGTTTATTGACCTTCCTTTACCTATTTCCCACTTTCAAAATCCTTTTGGGGCCATCACTGGTTTGTCAATACCTATTTAGGTGCGTACCTCAGATCTTTATTGTTCATCACACTTGATGTAGATATGTTTATCTACACTCTATATAAGAATTTCAGTGCTATGTTTTCATATGATTGAATGGGGCACAATCATGGATCATGCCATATTTTTAAACCACTTAAGAAAGGTTGGGGTTTGTAGTATCAACCGATACTCTGAGCCCAGTAACAGTGCCTACTCTAATTGTCTTCCCAAACAACCACTCCCTCCAGATTGGCACAAGGACTTGACATTTCATTTTCTTTTAAATAAGTCCTTCCAGTTTCAAGCACAAGGACCAGAGCGCAATTGGATTTTTCCACGGGGTATATGACAGTGAGCTTAGCCCATGAAAGGAGGTTTACTTGTAGATAATAGGTATTGGACAATTTAGTGTGGTGGATAGGACCAATGGAGAATGACTGTAACCTTACAAGCAAGTATAGGCTAGTTCTGAGTGGGAGGATAGAAATCAGTTGGCTAAAAAGGGATGAAATTCAAAACAAAAGAAAAATAAACTTTGCGGAAAAAAAATAATGGTAGAGACTGAAATGGAACTAAGCTAACAGAAAAATGAAATGAAATCTAACCTATTCATGAGGTAACCACCATGTGGTGGCTACTGGAAGTATCTCTTCATATGCTGGCCATTAATAGGGAGTTTTTCAGTTTCTCCCTGTAAAGTTTTCAACCTGTAATTTCCTTGACCAATTTTTTCCACAAATTGGAATGGGCTCAGCCATAGGTGTTGGAATTTCGTGTGTTTACCTTTTGGCTCATTCAACTTGTACCATTTTAGAACTATCTCTCCTACTTGGTAATCTTTGTCTCCTGCCAGATGGTGATCAAACCATTGCTTCACAATCATTTGGTGATTTCTAAATTCATTTCTGGCTTTATCTCTCAATTCCTCCAACCTCACTAGTTGGTTGATCATTTCTTGAAGAAAGGCTGAAGGGGTTCCTCTTGAAGCTTGGGAGAGCTGTAAAAAAGGAAGGGTGACATTTGCACGCAAGATGGCTTCCTGTCCATAGATGAGGAAGTATGGGGAGTTTTCTAAGGCCACTTTTGGGGTGACCCTATTGGCCCAAAGGGAATTTGTTAGAGCGTTGTGCCAATTCCTCTGATTTTCAACAACAGATTTATGGATTATGCGTATGAGGTTCTTGTTAAAGACTTTGCAACTCCATTTCCCTGGGGGTAATAGTTTGATGCATACCTTATGTGAATTAATTTATCAATAGAAAATTCTTTCAATTTCATTGATGAAAAGTAAGAAGCATTATCAAATATGAGATGATGAATTTCTCAATAAATGATATTACCTCATCTTCGTTTACCTTCTGAAGCGAGATGGCTTCCATCTGGTGAAGTAGTTGGAAACTGTGAGTATGTAGTTATGCTATTGTGAAGATTTTGGAGTGATCTCGCCTATGACATCTAGGCCCCATTGCTGGAATGGGCAATAAATCATAATAGGCCTGAGGGGAACGACTGGTTTTCTTTCTCGTCCTGCGGTAGTTTGACATACCTTGCATTTCCAAGCGTAGGCATGAAAGTATCTAAACACTATGGGCCAATAATATATGGGTCTTAATATTTTGTGAGCAGTGGTCTCTCCGTCATAGTGACCACCCGCTAGGCCGTTGTGCATTTCTTTCAAGACATGATCAACATCACCCTTCTCCAAACACCTCAGCCAGATTCCATCATAATTCTTTCTGTATAATGTGTTATTGGCCAAATGATACTGATTAGATTTCAATCTGAGCGCTCTCTGTTTCGATGCATCCATGTGTTCAGGACATGACCCCAATGTGAGATAGAAGCAAATGTCATAATACCACAACTCAGGATCCAAAAGGGCTTCTGACACTTCGCATTCATATATTGGTGTTTCATTAATCCATAGGGGCTCCTCCCTGAGTTCTACTTGTTCATTTTCCATGCTCTGCACTTTTGGATTTTTGGGTGCCCCTCCTCTATCCATCAAGGCTTCTTCTCCTAGCCTGCGCAATCCCTGCCCTCAAACTATCTTTGCCGGCTTAATCTCGAGGTCAAATTCTTGAAGTGCGGTGATCCAATTTCCTCTCCGTTCACCCATTTATTTATGCACGAAGAGGGCTCTTACTACAGGATGGGAAACGATCACTTTAGTCCTGACATTTAATAAATAAGGGCAGAAATGTTTTATGGACTTAAAAACCACAAAGCCTTGTTTCTCCACGTCTGGGTAGTTTAGTTATGCTCCTTGGAGATTAGAGCTCACATAATAAATAGGGACTTCATTGCCATCATCATTTTTTTGAGTGAGAATTGCGACATATGAAAGATGAGAGGCAAACGTGTACAAGAATAATTCCTTGCCGAAATTGGGGCTGACCAATGCAGGAGCTTCTGCGATGGCTTCCTTTATTCGCTAAAATGATTTCTTAGCTTCATCACTCCATTTATACACAATGTCATTTTTCATCATTAACTGCATAGGATGCACTATTTCTGTGAGACTTGAAACAAATTTCTTAATGAAATTAATTTTCCCGAAGAAATATTGTATTGCCTTTTTATTTGTAGGGGGTTGTATTCTCATGATAGTCTCCACTCTTTCAGGATCAATAACAATCCCTTCTTTAGAGAGGATATGACCTAGTAGTTTCCCTTTTGTGACTACAAAGACACTCTTCTTGGGATTCAATGATATTCCATACCTTCTACATCTTTCAAAAATCCATTTCAGGTGATAAATATGATCCCTTTTGTGATATGAATACACAGTGATGTCATCCATGTAAACCACTACTGATTTGTTAATCAACACTAGGAAAGCTATGTCCATGGCTCTCTGGAATGTGGCATCCGCATTAATAAGCCCAAAAGGCATTTTGAGATATGCATAAGTGCCCCATTTAGTGTTGAAGGTTGTCTTTAGCTGGTCCCCATTACATACCAACACTTGATTATATCCTGAAAACCCATCTAATAGGGACAACATTTCAAACCCAGAAACACACTGAAGAATGTGTTCCATAGAAGGGATAGGGTAGTTATCCTTCTACAATTCTTTGTTCAAGTTTCTGAAATCGATACACAACCTGATGTCTCCATTTTTCTTTCTCACTGGTATGAGATTGGCTACCCAGTGGGTGTGTCTGATTAGGGAAATGATTTTAGCATCCATCGTTTTGTTCAATTCTTTCTTCATTGATGGTTCCAGGCTTGGATGCATCTTGTGAAGCTTTTGTTGGTAGGTCTTAGCCTCTTTTTCCAAAGGAATTACATGTTGCATAATGCTGGTATCAAAGGTTTTTAGGTTTGCATATGTCCATGCAAAGACATCCTTTTATTCTTTAAATAGCTTGACAAATGCAGCCTTTTCTTGTGGAGAGCACCCCAAGCCCAAATTAACATTTTTTGGGTCTTCTTGCATTCCAAGGTTGACTGATTCACTTCATGGATGAGCTATGAATTTTGCAATTTGTTGGCTTTTTGAATTTATCATACAAGTCATACAAGTGCTCCATCTTGACAACTAACTTCGGAATTATATTGAACTGATCCTTTTCCTTATATTTCTTCTCATTCGTAAGTGTCTCATGGTCTTTTTCATTGATGACTATATTCTTGAACGTCTTCTCGCAGTGCAAGAACTCCAGGATTTACTCGTCATCTTCAAACACCTGCTAGTTTGAGATGTTATCAAGCACGAATGGTCTGAAAATCAATTCAACATAACATTTATTCTTCTTTAATCTAAAATCAGGAAGAAGTTTTGCAACCATACTAGCAATTAGATCAGCATCTTGGTTCTGCCCTCGAGGTATGTATGTGATATTAAAAGAATCAAAACTGTCAATTAAGTTCCATACCTCATGTTGGTATCTTACTAGGTGTGGCAAATTGTAGTGTATCCTCTTCCTTACCTGGTCCACAATTATTTGCGAGTCACCAAAAACTTTAAGATTTTTTACCTTCATATCAATGGTTTTCTTCAGGCCCTGCAGCAAGCCTTCATATTTTGTCGTGTTGTTGGTGCACGTGAATTCCAACTGACTGGCCATCAAATGTTGATTCCCTTGTGGATCAGCGAGAATGCTAGTAGCACCTGCACCTTCAAGGTAGTTAGAGCCATCAAAATAGAGTGTCCAAAATATAGAGTCTAGTGTTACATTAATTGAGTTGCTTCCTATGAAACTAGTTTTATCATCTACTATATTACAAGGTGGTTCATTAGTTGGATTGCACGGGAGAGCTTCCAACTGTGTGTTTATTGCATTTCCTTCACTTGTTTTTGCATGTAATTCTCCAAAACAGGTTTCTATGGCACAAACATTGAAACTAT
This sequence comes from Pinus taeda, assembly GCA_000404065.3. Taxonomy (NCBI): domain Eukaryota; kingdom Viridiplantae; phylum Streptophyta; class Pinopsida; order Pinales; family Pinaceae; genus Pinus; species Pinus taeda. Next base: position 31,058 of record APFE030614086.1, read on the forward strand.
AATTCCCAAGGATAGAGTTGGTAAACATTACAGTTTCATTGGGACCATTTATCTCTATCACCACATGCTTCATGTATCTTTCACGATAAACTCTTAGCATATCACCCTTCCCCTTATGAGGCAGCAAGAGATGGGACCAATCAATTGAGAAGTATCCATTCAGTTTTGTTGACCAGCCCCTACTAAGAAACATTCCATAAGCCTCAGGTATGTTGACTACAACTATATTAATGACTTTTGTGTACTTTGGTTTAGTAGTCATCTGAATCAATACATTTTTCAAGTCCCCAATTACTTTCAAATTTGTCCTATCTAATTACATGATTCAAGTTCCAGTTTTCTCAAGTATCACATGAAGTCTTTTAGCAACAGTTGAAGGCATCACAGTGGACGAGGCACCTGAGTCTACCAGCAATTCTGTACATTCATCTTGAAGATTTCAAATGTGATTAGGAAAGGGGGAGTCATGGATTTTGATTTCCTTCCTATCATGGTTGCACTGACATCTTGGGGGTTTCGATTCATTTTTGATAGGGTGGCTTCCATGGATGCTGGCTTTTGGGCTGTGTTGGGAGTACTAACAAGTCTGGAGACCGACTTCTTGATTTGGCTGCTCGAGATGGTGGGATTTTTGCAGTTCTTCTCATTCATAGATTTCAAGAGAAAATCTCTTTGCTGCATTAATTTCAACAAATCAAAGTATGTGATATTAGCCCTAGATTTCTTAAAATCATCCACAATATTGTAATCAATGTTATAAATAGGATAGGGCAGAGTAAACATACTGGTTTTTCCATTCCTAGGTGGGAGTTTACCATTGTGAGTCGCCTTCGTCGCATTTGGAGATGCATTTTCTTTCTCTGGATGGTTTGCAACTAGGGTATTCTTGGATTGACCACTAGGTCTACCCTTCTCAACAGGAACTTTGGGAGCGGATGCCTTCAAAGGGTGAACATATTTCTTTGTCTGGTCTACAAGCTTCATCACGCCTGCAAGTGGCCCTTTACTTTGTGTATGGATTTCATTAGTGTGGATTTCTGCCATACTGTCTCCTTGGTCATCATTGTTCTCGTTTGTATAGAAATCCCATAGTACATTGATTTGAGATTCTTCTTCCAAGGGATCTTCTACTTGGTATTCTTCCTCATCTTCTTGTTATGGCTCTAGCTGCACTATAGATTCTTCTTGGTTAATGAGTGATCCGATAGGAGCCAACTCTTCTCTATTTAAATTCCCTTCATTGGGTGGAGTAGGCAATGCAAGTGGACCATGACCACCTTCTGTCTTCTTATGATAGAAAGATTTGAAAGGTTTTCTGTTGTTATACTCTCCTCCACTCCTTCGTGTACTCTCTCCAAAATTCCTTTTCATATCGATGATTGTGTTTGTTAGTTTCTTAATGATCTGATGCAAACCTTCTGCATTTGTGGTATCCTTTTCTTTGGTTCCAGCCCCTTTGTTATCACTCCCATTATTATTCTTGAATGCTTGGAAGGCTTTCTTTTCTCCGATTATATGATGGCATGCTATGAGACTGAGCATTTCATTCTCAACTTTTATTACGTCATCGATAGCACCCTGTAAGGTTTGTGCGTTACTCCTTTTGACCCACATCATAATAGGGACAGGGAGAGCAGTGATGTAGAATTCCATGAGCACCTCCTCAGTAGGTCTAGTGTTGGTCAAGATTCTGTTGAACAAGGTGTTGAACCAAATGTTAGAATCCTGACATTTTCTTTAGTTTCCATTTTCAAATGGGATAGTTCTAGAAATAAGGCCGCAGGGGTTTTGTCATCACCATATTTGTCTAAAAAGTCCTATTGAAAGGAAGCCCACGAGGTGATTGATCTTGTTCTCAAGCTAAAGTACCATGTGGAAGCTGCACCAATCAGGGTAAAATGGAATAGGGAACATACTATATCTTCATGAGCTACCCCCAACATGCACACGACTAGGAAGAAAGAGTGAATATGGTTCTTAGTGGTGTCTCCCCGCTCAGGGTCGAAATTAGGTAGTACTCTTTCTACATTCTTCGGTAAGGGATGTTGTTGCCTAGGTACCGCTACGACATCCTAAGCGAGCCAGGGAGGAAGTGCTCTGAGAGGAGGTGGGAGTTAGTTCCCACCCGGTTGAGGAATATTAGCCATATCGTAGATAGGATGTTTGGTTGAAGGTTTCTTCAAGGCTTTCTTTATTAAGACTTCCCAAATCAGGCCAGGGATTACCTTGAGAGAGTGGATCTTCAGGTATTTCCTCACAGGGAGTGTCAATACTTTGTAAGGATTCAAGCACAATATCTTCAAGAGATAAGGTTACAGATGTCTCTTCGTTTATGGAACAGATCCTTGGCTTTCTTTTAGTTGTCGGGGCTAAAGGGTGAAAGATGGGGACCTTAGAGAGGGAACGAGCGTAAGCCCGACTAAGTATTCTGAATGGTTGTTCCTGAGTGACAATATACTCCCACAATGTCTCTTCTTCAAAATGAGGCTTTTTCAAATGAGAGGAAGGGTCTTTTCAACCTTCACAATCCATGCATTAATATTTTCAAGTCCATGCGTGACATTTATAGATGAAATCATAAAAATCTAAGGATAGTGGTTCAGGCCCTCCTTGTGGTGCCATTTTGTTGACATGGAGAATTTTCGCTATACCAACAATGGTGAACTAACCCAATCACATGCCCTGATTAGGCCTGCTTTCGTTTTGAATGACTAGTTCCAATGGGTTTTAAGGGACCCCGTAAACTATTAAATGCATTGAAAGGTTGCTTCTGGGAAGAAGACTTCAATTAAATCAACAAAATAAAATAGCTAACCTCTATGTTTCAAATCCTATATAAACTACATAAGCTACTCTAATCTAGTCCTAACTATCCTAATATATCCTGCAAGAGCAAAACAAAAGGAGATTAAACATCGTATATAAATCCCAAGTCCAAATGAATCAATTACTGGTCCACATAAGAACAAGGTTGTATTAAATCCTAATCACAGTCCAATTACTTATACAGGAATATACATTCCTTTCCATACAAATAACACTTGCAACTGATGTTTAACAAAGTCTGGAATCAACAACCTTTCATGAATTATCAATGCTATTGAATTACATTCAAATAACCAAGAACAACCATGAACTGGTAGTTAACAATATGCATAAAGCAAAACACATTTATCTTTATGCAAGCAACAACACAATGATTCTAAATTTATGATAAAAAGGAAAATAAATCTGAAACACAAGATCCTTCATGAACCAAATAGTCCTCTTCATTCACAATAAATCAAAGTTGTTTTCTTCAAACAAAAAGCCCTTCTGTCCTATCCAGAGAGAACATTTATGCAACTGGAAATGACTCTCAGTCTTCCTTTTCACCATTTCTCCTTCCCTCTATTCTCTTCACTATATAGATCAGAATACACAGATGAAGACAATTGGTGTCACTACTGACACATAGAGGGTGTTTCCTATAATTGGAGTGCTTCATTTCCTAGGGAAATGAATAGATATTGATTAGAAGGGGATGACTGTGTTTGATCTATTCATGATGAAATCTGGGACAACCTCTCCTTCAAAATATACAAGCAACACATGGAAACCCACTGAGAATGCCAAAGGCCGACTCTTTCACAGAACACACCCACATATATGAGTTCTCTAGATCCGCTTATGCATCCTTTACTCCTTGCCTGCAGGGATAATACGTATTGGCTATGATTATGCGAATATATATATATATATATATATATCTTTGCCTTCATTAAGGTTTATGACATCAAGAGTAATAATCATGAAAGAATCGGCCCCCCATCTTTAATCCATGCATTGATTCGGTCTCGCAGGTGGAAATTTGATTTACACTGAAAATCCTCACAAAACACATAGCCGAATCCAAAACCCAAACTTGAAATACTATAGGTGGGGAACCTATACCCTATCGGCTTCACCATATCGCATTGCATCGTGCCATGTGTTTAGGCTTAAAACTATGTTGATTGTGCCTTTCGATTGACTGGACCCGACAAACATATATGCCGTCGTTCATAATTCCTTCAGGTCCAATGCATAAGACTTCCCTTTGTAAAGCCTAGACCCCAGCATATTATCGCAAATACAAGGGAAAACACAGAAAAATCCACGGTCGGCCATAAGGCTGGAATTCAAATATTATGTATCTGGGCATATAATCGTCGTCGAGTCCCGTCGTCACCCCTCAGCTAACTGCATAACCCTCAGTCTCCGCTAATTGCGATAAGCGATCGAGGTAGGCGGACCTGAAATATATGTATATGGCACTTAATAGTCCTGGCGGGTCCGCAATGTATGATTTCCCTTTGAAAAGCCCCAACTTCAATGTTTTTCGAAAACACAAGAATATATGGGAAAACCCCGTGTCTGACCATAAGGCCAGACCTGAAATATTATATTCCCTAGTCAATAATCATAGCGGGTCCAGGTGATAGCAGTGTGCCTTATACATAGGCCCTGGACCTCCCGACAATGATAAGCAATTTAGCTCCGAACCGAATGTGTATATGTGATATGGTTGATAATGCCATCTGTTCTGAAAGACAGTGGAGCGCCTTATATAAAATCCCAGGACCACGCCAATAGAGATATGCGATGGGGCTCCAAACCCAAAATATATGCATTTTGGTTAATAAAATTGTTGGGTCTGGAAGCCATGTATGTGTTGTGCTTTAATGTTGATTGCGGTTAAGCGAAAAAAGGGTAAGTTGGGCATTTTTCAAGTATTTCTATTACAAAGAGTTATAATGGGAATGAAGATGCGATAGGGATTTTGAGGGCTAAAAAGGTTCCGATGGAGGGAATGAATGGAGGGCTAGGATGGGTGATGAATGGACCATGCAACAAAGATTTATTAAATGAGGGTCTTTACCATTAAGAATTGAAAATATAGCTTAACAACGAGTTAAAATCTTTGGGACTAAACAAATTATTCGAAGAGGTAGAAGACCAAATTTTAGGGGACCCATTCAAAATTGCTACCAAGGCAAGTTTTGATAGGTGGTGGTTGTGGCCACAACGGACTAATGACTTCATTCTCCTCTATACAACAGTATTAGGGGTTCCCATATCATAACTTTTGTTAAAGGAGACATTACAAAATTGTGTGGTCTCGAGGGTCCAAACGCCTTGATGCTTAGCCCCTTCTTATAATTTCATAAGGCCAAGTGCTATGACTAGTGGCTTATCTTTTAATTGATAAGGCCTTCAAATACTATCGAGGGTTAATCTCCATTTATATTTTCTTTTCCGACCTTGGTTCTTTGTGACTCCTTGACCAAGCACCACCACATTGGAGCTCCCAATATGAGGACTTCCTCTTAATTCAATGATAGAGGAGTTCCGAAATTCTGACCTTTGAAATACTCCATAGCACCTTGGTGCTAATTCTAGCTTCTACGCCCTTCATTTTATGGGGTTCCTATGACCAAGCTTGAGTCCACATCAAGGCTCCTTTATTAGATGAGAGAATTTTCATAAGAATTCAATGATATTTTATGAAATCATGACTTCTGATGTTCCAACCTCTGAGATGATGTCATGCTATCATCATTACTTGATGTGGTGCCTCTTAGTGGTGACACATGTCACCTGGATTTTCCTCAATGGGTTACTAAAAATCCTAAAACAAACTTCCACATGTCCTCTCTACAGTTGCATTATTCTGACATCATTTTCCATGTCAACTTCACAGGGCCAATCACCTATCACCATGTGTCCTACAATAGGAGACATAAAGGGTCCCGTCAAGCCTTGGTTTCACGATGAATTTCTTCGTTAATTCTCTACACTTCGCAACCTCATCGCTTCTAAAGAATTCAAATCATAAGTACTTACAAAAATATGAGGTTATGAAATCTTGATATATGAGGGTTCCAAGTACTCCTATTTTCTTCCAATATTCGACCTTTTCGATGTCCCGATATGCTTCCTATCCTTTGAAATCGAGTCTCGATGTTCTATGGTCTCGAGGTTCTAAACCTCCAATGTTTCGATTTCCCAATGCTCCACGGTTCTGATGTGCCTACATTCCAAAAACCTCGAGACTCTCACCTTCGATATTCTATCCTTTTGAGGTCCTAATATGCTTCCATGTGCCTCGATATTTCGGCCTTCTGAGGACTTCAAGAACCTAACTTCGGAAGTCAATAACTTTTGATCTAGGAGGCCATTTCTGGACTTCCATATACCGTTAGAAATTTCATTCAGAGAGCTGCCCAACTACCCCAATTCTAATAGTATTTGATATTATCTCTTAAGGTAAAATCTCATTCAAATGTTGAGCCTCCCAACCACAATATTCATCCTTTTATGGCTTCTCTAATAAGGCTGCTATTATGATGATTCTCTAGAAGAGAATGTAGAAACCATAGGAATCCTCTTGAGCTTGACATATCAAGCATATCAATCAATTCTAACCTACTTGACATCAATGACAACACACTTTTAGCCACTAGCCATCCATATAATGCCAACTTTCCAACAATCTTCCCCTTTGGTATTGATGGCAACAACATAAGATCCCTCTAAAACCAGTCATGGTCTTCTTAATGGATTTTCCAATTCAGTATTAATCTTATCCCCTTTGGCATCAATTACAAATGATTCGTTCGATAACTCCCTCTAAACCAATGCAGCTTACTCTTAAATTGATCCCTCTTGCTGGGTAGCTGCCAACATGCACCAAAATTGAGTCATTTGGGAGGAGGAATCATGAATCCTATCTGTTTTCCTGCAATATATTATGCTTCAATTGTAGATAAAGATATGGAGGCTTGTTTCTTGTTCACGCATGACACTAAGTATTTTCCCAAGAAGAATTTTGTACCTGAGGTGATTTTCTTGCATAATCTGTTGTTCCTTGAAGATATTTGAAAATCATTTTGATAGCGGTAACATGACTTTCACAAGGGAAATATTGAAATCTGGCCACAAGGCCCACCGCTTGCATGATGTCTGGTCATGAAGCTATGAGATACAATAAGCTTCTTATCATGGATATATATTTAGTCTGATTTACCAACAGTGTTTCATCTTGTTTACATAATTTGCAGCCTGTAACCATAGGTGTGCTAACTAGCTTGCAATCTTCTAGACCAAACTTATTTAGAGTTTCTTATAGGTACTTGGATTGGGAGATAAACACTCCATTCTAAGACTAAAAAATTCGCCATCCCAAGAAGAAAGAAAACTCTCTGATCATGGACATTTCAAACTCTATCTGCATATAGCTTTTGAATTGATGTCCCATTTGTTCCATGTCGCTGCCAAAGATTATGTCATCCACGTATACTACTACAATTAGTAGATGAGCACCTTTGGATTTGATTTATAAATTGTTGTCTACAAAACCTTTCTTAAAGCCCTGTTGTAGAAGGTATCAATTCAGTCTTGCATACTTAGCTCTCGGAGCCTTTTTGAGTCCATACACGACCTTTTTTAGTTTGCACACAAACTCCTTTTGGGTGCTCAATATAAACCTCTTCTTCCAAATATCCATTGAAAATGTAGAATTTACATCCATTTAATATACCTTTATATTTTTGTGACTGGAAAAGGCAAGAAACATTATGATAAATTTAAGTCTCGCCACTGCTGCAAAGGTTTCCTCGAAGTCTACCCATTGGAACAAATTTTGTTCTAATCCACAAGAATGTGTAAAATATTATCATTTCTAGATGCCACAATTCTCTCTCACAATGTGGAAACTTACATAATCAAATATTTTAGGGTAAAAGCATTGCCTAAAATTATAGAAAGATAGTTTTATAGTGACAACCAAATATATATTGTGTGTCTCTTGAAGAAAGATACTTGGTAAGCTATTTGCAGTATTGGTATTGCATTATACTAAGAACCACAGTTGCATTTTTCTTAAAAAAAACCTAGCCTATGGAATAGTTGTCTTCAAATAAATCTTGGGTAAACTATAATGCATATTGGTGTGAACTCCAGTTTTCTTCAATTTCCATCCAGGGGAAACTTGACATAATCAAAGGAGGGTGGTGGTGGCAATAGTAACTGCAACCCTAGTTAAATAGTTCACACACTAGTTACTATAATTAGAACATTGGTTTCAAATCTTATGCATCCATCACATTAATTTTATTATTGATGTGTCTCACTTAAATTCATTATTGGGTTGAGATTTTAGTTTGTTGTTTGATTACCCCCAACTCACATATGCCTTAAATTTAAAACATACTTCTTTTACTCCCCATCCACATCATGCAACAAGAAGTTTGGGTTGGGTGCATAACATGTCTCTATTGTTGGTGAGTGTATTCTATCTCCTACTTTGAATTAATATACCTTTTTATTCAACTCAATCCAACTATTCCCTGGTATTGTTTCCACCTTCTAGTCTTTCAAGAAATTTCTTATGGTTTCTACATTATCCCACCTAGTAGAAATATGTTTGACAACAACATATAATGTGCAAATTTTTTGGGGTTTGACTGAAAAATCCAATTTGCTGCATGTCTACCAATGTTTATATTGTTATGGAATCTCCATGCATTGAGAAAATACCCCCATACAACTAAATTGGGTTCTAATGGCATGTTGCTGATAAAATTTTGTGCCTTGTAAAGGTGACCAACATGACCTAGAAGATCACCCATAAAACAATAATTCTCTATTGTATGGATGTTATTGTAATATTGATTCATGGAATAGAAATATTTCCAATGATGGTCTATTAAACTCGCATGGCCAGATGCAAATATAACACCAATAAAAGGTGACATTGTTGGGTTTTATATCAGAGTATTACATCTATTCAAATAGTTGAAGGGATTCTTTGCCAAATCCCTGAATAACATATCCTACAATAATAGAAGTCCAAGAGACAAACATCCCATTTAGACATTTTACTGAACATTTTATGTGCATCTTCTATACTCCCACATTTTGGCGTACATGTCTACAAGTACATTTTCCACAAACATGTCTGATTGAAATCCACTTCGTATTATGTCTTCATCGATTTCCTTGTCATGTTTCAGAACTGCAATGTTGGAAATTGATGCAAGAACACTTACAAAGGTGACAAAGGTTGGTCTCATACATGCCAGTTTCATTTGTCTGAAGAGTTTGAGAGACACATTAAAATACCCATTTCGCACATACCTTGAAATCAACAGACTCTGTGATACCACGTCTTGCCTAGGCATTTTCTCAAGCACTTTCCATGCATTAACCATGCTACCATAATTGGAATATATACCAACAAGGTCGTTTCCTACAAATATATCAGATTAAATTACATTCTTAATAGTATATGCATCGACCTTATCACCTTGTTGTGAAAGTGGAAAATGACAAGAAGTTGGTAGAATACTCATGAAGGTGATGGAGTTTGGCTTCACTCATAATAATTGAATAGATGGTAAGAGCCTCAAATATTCAACAAAATGCCCCCTGTGTATATTCTACAATCATTGAATTCCGTGATATCACCTTTCATTCAATAATTTCATCAAAGTGCTTATGGTCTTCTCTAAAATTTCCATGTTGAGCATACCATGCAATCAGTGAATTCTATGAATGTGGGATTTTTTTAGGCATCTGCAAAAATATTTCCGTAGCCTTATCAAGATACCCCTAATGCGCATATCCATCAAGAATTGTAGACCATGAAACCATTTGAAGAAAAAGTTTCATGGCCTCATCTACATTCCCATCCTCTACATACCCTAATATTGTAACATCCCAAAATACTACATTTCATTCAAAGATTTTGTCAGGCATTTTGTGAAATACTTGTGCATTCTCTATGCAACCACATTTAGTATAAAACCACATTTAGTATACAATTTTTGTGAAATGATAGAAAAAATAAATATTAAATATTACATAAAAAGATAATTAATAAAAAAACTGTTCGGGGGGATTACCGTTTCTCAGATAATAAGAATGAGGCAATTTGAGTGCCCCATATGCAAGCAAGTTAGTAGATCCGTGTTTTCCCTACAACTTAGAACTATGATCCAAAACTACAAAAGCCAATCAAAACAGCAAGAGACCCTCACATATTCAAACAACCACCCCTCATAAATATGCCTTTGTAGTATGCACAGAAATAGATCTACATATAAGTTCTTTCACATATCTTCTTAGAGAATAAATTTATACCATTTTAAATCACTTTTATTAAAAAAATTTAAATCATTTTTGTTCCAACTATAAAATTAAGTATAGTTTATAGTAACATAATTATTGATTTAGGATTAATTGATTTAATCATAATTATCATGTATAAATCTAAATTTAAGGTAGGAATGTTATGAAATTCTTTAAAAACGAAAGTTGTATTATATTAATTCCAAATATTAAGGGCATCCAACAGAATCAGTGAAATCCTCACAATTTAGTGAATTCTCACGTATAGTGAATAGAAAAAATAGAAACGGTTTTGATTGTGGTAATTCTCACATGTGGTACACAGATAAACAAAAATTGTTGGGATAGAGTTTTTTTATTATTGGGGTTGTTTGAGGAGGTTATAATTTTGTTTAATTTTTTATTATTTTGGGTTGTTTCAGGATGCTATAATTTTGTTTGGAAAATTATTTTAGTTAGAATAAAGTTTTTTATTTTTTCAAATAAGGGTCAAAATGGATTTAGCATTATCAAAAACCCTTAAGGCAACCAAAATTTTGAAATTTATAGTTGTAATCTAGATTTCCCAAAATTTATACCAAATTTTTAATCAAAATCTATAATCAAAATTTCCACTATTTTCTAAACAAAGTTATACCTTCATTAAACTACTCTCTTTTCTTTATTTTTTCTCTTTATTTTTTACCTGCTTAATTCTTCTTTTTGTGAAATTTCTCATTTCACACCGCCAATTCCTGTTTCAGATTGGGATTGGAATTTTGTGAATGAGTTTGGATTTGGGATTACGATTCAGTAAATGAATGGAATCAATATTGAGGCCAATATTCTACTGATTGATTTCGAAGACTGATTCACAAGATTTCTGCTACTACTCATTTAATGCCACAAAGAAGAAGGAAACCATAGAAATAGTAGAAATAGTGTTAGGCTTTAGGGCTTTGAGCAACATAAAATTTGAATATATTGGTAGAATGATACTTGTCTGCACAAGTAAATATAAGCAAATATATAGTTTAGTGGATATGGTCCAAGTGTTAGGTGGGGACGTTTGGTCTCCATAGTTGGCTTGATCTCCATAGGTCTTGTGGTCAAATCCTAGACAAGACTATGAATGTTTGAGATGACTTTTTAGGTTGAAAAAAAAAGGTTAATAGGTGTGGAATAATTTTAAATGGCCTAGTCTAACGACACCACAAATTTAGTTTACAGCTATCAAACTTCAAGATTTTGAGTACCCGAGGGGTTTTTGATATTGTTGAATCCATTCCCACCATCAAAAACATGATTCAAAAAATTCTATGGTTAGATTTTTTAACAAAAAAATGGTTGTCCCTGAAAATTTATGGCCTCAGTAGACAAGACCCTTTTCTTGAGTGATATTTCTTGATGCAATCAACCAAAATAATTGTTACATGTTTTGTTTATTTATTTTTTCTTCTTTGAAATTTAGTCGGAATATTTTTAAATCGTAAGTTCTAGTGGATGTAATTTGAAAAAATGTGGTGTTTGAGCATAGTTTTCTTATGGGGCTGAATCCATTTATACATTTAAAAACACATTTTAAACAACTTAAGTTCACAATTTTGTAAAAAAATGTATCTATGAACTCCCACTGAAAAGACAAAACAGAAAGGTCAAATAATTAAAACATTCCCTTTTTTTACTATTGACATTCATTTCTAGGTTAGTAGCTTTCACAATTTTTAGCATTCATTTTTAGGTTAAATGTTTTCACATTTTTTGATGTTTGTGTTTTTAATTGCTAGGCTTAAGTTTGATATAAAATATTTTGAATAGTATATTGTAATTATAAGATTATAAATACATTTGATTAGTGTAACTGTCTGATTTATTCAGTGTTAACTTTTTTTTTTCTTATTTTGTAAGTCTAAAAATTATATGATCAAATAGAAATAATATTACAACTTTTTCCATCATGCTTCATTTTTTACGCAATTTGCTTTATAGTAATGGTATCTAAGCATAAATAAATAAATAGTATTAAGAATAACAAAAAAGACATAAAAAAAATTGAATAAATGACTAGAGAAATGAATCTTCCAAATCAATACTGATCCTGGAAACATCTTTTTTTCCCTTTATTTTTTTCTTTATTTTTTTCTTTTTATTTTTTAAAACCTTATCCAACTTTTTGAAAGTGATTTGCATATTATCCTTACAACTATATAAAAAACACATTATCCATAATAGGATAAATTTAACTTACAATAAACTAAAACTTTCAATCCATAAAAAAACATATAAAATATCATAACTTAAATTAAACATAAATTTTGAATATGTTTTAGTTTATTTGTTATATATTATATATAACAAATAAATTAAATTAAGCATAAATTTTGAATACATTAAAATATTCCCAAAGTGCGATCAACTTTTACACATGAACAAACATTACTGTACAGATTATATTACACTAATCCTCTTTTACTGAAACCATATTTTTCTGAATTACCTGCCATCTATCTTTTTCAGCTGTTTTGACGATTTTAATTTTCAGTTTGACATAACTATCATCGTCATCTTGTGGTTTGTCTATCACTTCCCAATCATCATCTAATTTCTGATCACCGTTTTCTATATCACCATCATCAATTAATTCGAAATCCGACATCAACGTGTCATTTTGTAAAGGCTATTTCAAAGAGTTATTAATGCAGTTGTCTATAATGCTGTTTTTTGAAAGCTTTTTTGGTGGGTTTTTCTGGTCAAAATCAGGCAGCAATTTATTGTAATCTCAAGTTTGATAGCTAGTTTCTGCACAATCAAAGCGTCCCAAGGGTTTTTCAAGGTGCTGAATCCAAATATGCAGTTAAAAAACCATTTTAACTGCAACAAATCAAGATTTAACCTCAATTCTTCCGCCGGATTCCGTCACCGGAATCTCCAAAAAGTCGCATTATAGACAACTCTTTTATTAACGGTGGCATCCTTAGATTCCTTGGGTTTAAATGTTTCAGCATTTACACCTTTCTCCTTCCTTGATTTCTCTTTTGATTTCCTTTGATTCTTCACCTTTAATATTGTTTTGAACTTTCACCACCTCTTTTTTTACTTTCTTTGTGCTCCAGTCCATGTAGCCCTCTTATACTATAAATGAGGTAACAATTTTTCTTAAATTTGGATTCATTGTCCGTTGTGGTTGTTGGATTAGTCTGGCATTTTTTTCAATATAGATATGATGCATAAAAGTGTTTGAATCAATTTCTTTCATATTAGTGTATTCCTATGCATAAGTAGAGGAATGTTCTTGCACCATCTTTATTAATTCTTTCTTTTGAGATTCTTCCAAATTATCATTAATATTCAAGGTTTTCCCTGGAAAAAATTCTATTAAAGAATTGCCAAATTTCTCCATAAAATGTAAAGCCATTTGATGAGATGATATATATTCAATAGTCCATTGTTCTTGAAAACTGTGATTTTTTCCACAATATGAGGAAGATTAATTATTTTCTATTAAATTCAAAATTTGATCTTCTTCATCTATTTGTGAAGTGGAAAACATTGGTCGTATGTAAAAGTTTTCATTATCATCATTTATCCATACTTCACATTCTACTTCTATCATTGTTTTTGTAGGAGGATATAATGTGAATTTATTTGTCAAACTTCCATCAAAGATAAACATATCACCATATGTACAAGTTATAAAAACATCAGTTGTAGCTAACCATGGTCTTCCTAGAATCAATGGGTGTCCTCCTAGATTATTCTTGGGTGTTAAGACCATTAAGTCAACAAGATACTCCCAAGAATCTAAGGATACAAATACATATTCTAACTACCCATTAAGTTTATTAACAGATCTATCTACTGATTGAAATAGTGTAGGTGTATGTCAAAGATTAGGAAGTTTCATTTAATCCATAATTTGTTTACTCATGATATCAATCAATGTGTTTGGAATATCAACTCCATTGATGTTTGTTTTCACAATGGTACTTCCTGGATCTAGATACTTTTTGAACTGTTGTCTTTCCTATCATGATATCTGCAAAATTTCCAACTAACTGAATTCTTTTAACTTCTTTCCTTTTTTTCTTGGTTTTTTAATAATTAACTCCCTAACCGTCTCTACAAATATTGGTATTTATTTGATATCTTGTAACAAAGGAATTTTTATACAAACATTCTTTAGTTCATTTATCATATCATAATCAGGAAATATAATCTGTTTTTCTACTCCTTTATCAATTTTCAATCTTTCAGGAAAAGGTGGGTTTTGAACATAAACTGAAGGTTGTTCTATAATGGGAGTTGAGTTTATTGGAATATCATCAGAATGTACATGGGAGTTGAGTTTATTGGAATATCATCAAAATGTACATGGGTGGTTTTATTTTTAGAATTTTATTTTTGATGAGAAGATGTTTCTTTCTCAGAGATGTCATTTATTTCAGACTCCTAGATAACAATAGATGGTGACTTTTTTCCAATACTCTACTATATCTAAGTTGGAAATTGTTTAGATCTAAAGGAGTTATCATATATGTTTGGAAATTTTGTCTTTCCATGTTGTAAACAGGTTGTGAATTTTTATTGTTTGGATTTGGAATTGGTTGAGCAGGCAATTCATTTGGTTTTTGTTGAAATGGTAGTGAAAATTGTGGGTTTGGATTTTGTGGTTGATATGGTTGAACAACTTGAGGAAAATATTGTGGTGGAAAAACAGGGTAAGGCTGAGGATATTCAGGGTATTTTCCATAAGTATTTTCCATCCTTGTGCCCAAGGTTGAGGCCAAGGTTGTCAAGGCATGGGTGCAATCCAATTTTTTTGTGATGATTGTGAATATGTTTGAGTGTTGAAACCTTGGGTTATACTTAATTGTGGATTTTTCCATGGTATCTTGGTAATAAAACAAAGAGGTTCTACTTGATTTGGCATTACTTCCTCTTGATACACAACTTTAAGACCCTGTATTGAAGTACACTCCTTTGTATCATGATTTTCTACACATATGACACAAGTTTCTACACTTTATAAGTCAAGAGGGCATTCTCTCAAGGCACACTTCTTTCTACATTTTCGACAAAAGATAGATAATGCAACATTTTCATATTTTTTCTTGTTTTGTACTTTAAGGGTATCTATTTGTTCACTAAGACTCCCAAAAATATCAGTTTTAAAGTTGTTAAGCAAATTGCCTATTTCAACCCTACTTACTATCCCATCTGCAGATTTATTAATCCTAGACATAACATGGTCTCTTGGATTTTTCCTAGTTCTTGCCTTTCCTCTTGAAATGTGTATGCATAACTCACAAATATCTCCAAATCATAACTAAGAAATATCTCCTTTATCCATCAGATTGGAAGGTCTATCCACGCATCTCTGATAGATTTTAATAAGAGATCTTTCAAAGTTTCTTCATCTAGATTATGCATTTTAGCCCTTCTTACATTATAAGAAAATATTTCAACGAAATCTTCAATATTTTCATCTTATTTTTGCATCATTTTAAAGAATTCATCTTTAATATTTGGAGGCATACAATAATACTTGTAGTTTTATAAGAATACAGTTTTCATTTCTTCCCATGTTCTTATAGAGTGTACTACTAAGCCCATAAACCATTTTAATGTTGCATCCTTAAGAGTGGTTGGAAACAATTTCAACTTTTGAGTATCAAGCAAGTAGTCATAAGATATACACAAAAATTCAAACTCAAAGAGAAATGTTTCAAGATCCTCATTTCTTGATCCATGAAAATTAGGAAGGATGGAGGGTGAGATATTTTCATTGTGGTTGTGGTATCTTTATCATGGATGGGAAATCTAAAAGGTTCTAGACCTCCTCTACCACCTCCTCTTCCTCCACCTCTTCCACCTCCTCTATTTCCTCTTCTTCCACCTCCAATCCTTAGTTATTCACCATTTACAATAAGTACTTGTCCTTCCCCTTCTCCTGCCATTGTAGATTCTTCAAAACTACTGTAAGGTTCTAAAATTGGATTTTCTAGTTCCTCCTCTATCTCTTATGGTTCTTCTATCAATGGAATGTTAAAATAGGTTTATTTTTCTTCCTCTTCACTAGATATTTCAAGTTCTTGTCCTAGAAGTTGTTCTCTAAAGTAAGATAGAAAAATTATTCCTTTAGTTGGGGATGTAGGATCTTCTTCTTCTATTATAGCTTCAGTTGAAGAAGTTGGTGAATATTTAGGTTGAATTTTAGATCTAAGTACCTCAGGAAGTCTATGCCTGCCTGCAATTGATGGAATATGAGTTTGGGTGGATGGTGTGGCACTACTAGGTTATGGTGGGGTGGGCAGTGATGTCGGAATTGAAATCCTACCTCTAACTACAAATCTATCTCTAGAATCTCTTTCCCTATGCATATCATTTTTATTATTTTTTTTAATGAAAAGAAAAACAAAATCATATAGACACTTCCCCGACAATAACACCAAAATGTTTGGTAAGTTAATTGATGTTAAATTACTTACATGGATTATCAGTCAGGGCTAGTAAACTGATGAAATGTATGTGCATTGTATGTGCTAGGAATCTTTGTCACTCATGCAATTCCTAAATTAATTTGAGATATTGAATTGCACATGTTTCTCTACAACTGTGTAAGTTAATAAATCCCTCATAAAAATAGAACCAATTCTATAATTTTCTTACTTAAAATAATGATCACACTCTTCTTGAAAGAAACTTCACACTTGCCTCACACTCAAAATAAAATAAAATCACACTCACACTTTGCTTGAAATAAGATCACTCACATACTTGCTTTAAAATGAAATCACTCTTTCTTATAAATAAAATCACACTTGTTTAAATGAAAATCGCACTTCCTTATAAGTAAAACCATGCTTGCTTAAATGAGAATCACACTTGCATTCAAATGGAATCACTCTTCCTTATAAACAAAATTACACCTACAATAAAATCACACGATAAATGAATATGCATCAACAAAAATAAAGATTATCTCTGCAAATGAAAATCATATTTATATCACTATAATGTAAGGTTATTATACTATATCCATGTGCACTAGAAATATATTTTCTCCTGAATAATGAAATGATTAGATAACCTGCTGCAAAACAATATTAAACCTTTATCTAGGAATCAAAACTTAAATCATTAAATGAACTGATAGAAATCTACAGGAAACATAAATGAATAATGAAATGATTAGATAACCTGTTGCAAAACAATATTAAACCTTTATCTAGGAATCAAAACTTAAATCATTAAATCATTAAATGAATGGATAGAAATCTACAGGAAACATAAAATGAATTTCTAATTGTAAACAAAAGGAAAACCTTACTATTTCAAGGGTACCCTCCTACGAGAAGCAGGTAGCACTATAACACTTTCACAAGATGATTAACTACACATTGAAATTGCACAACAAGACAATGGAACAAAACATAGTTTTTATAACAAAACATAATTTTTACAAATAAAATTCAAGTCTCTCTCAACTATGTCGAGAGGCATATTTATAAAACCCTTACACAATAAATGTTTCAAAGCATTCTGCTTGTGCTAATCTAAATTAGCTATAATTAACTGTAAAACATAAGATATCGTGATATGATCATGGTTTTCTTTCAATGCAGCAAATCGTGATGCGAAAATTTGCATCTTGCTCACTTGATTCACCTTTTATGGTGGTTGACTTATCCTTTGACCGAGCTACTAGAGTGCCTTCTCTATTGATCCAACTTCTACAAATAGGAACGAATCGTTTTCCCAACTAATTTCCAACTACCCATATTCCCTGTTTCTTGGTCGAAGCTCCGCAACCTATCGAATATTGGACTTTGCTGTAGAAACATACATCAACTATAGAATCGCTCAAGTAGATATTTAGTTAAATAATAAATACAAACAATATTTATGAAATAGAATATGATTATGTACGTGTTATTCTATCAACTTTGTAACTGATATCCAAATTGTAGTTATGAAGGTCAAAAAGGGAGGAATGGAGTGAAAAAGAGTTGTCAAAAAGAAGCAATTTTAGGGTTCAATAGTTCTACGGGTAAATAGAGGAACTAGTTTTTTCACAAATTTGGTGTTTAAATTTGGCACTCAGAAGAAAGATCTATTTTAGAAGAAAAAATATATCTTCTTTAGAAGAGATCAAGAAGATTATAGAAACAAATAAAAAAACAAGAGGACTTACAATAGGAATATGCGATTAAGAATCGAGACTTTGAAGTACTAAAATAAATTGTTGTTATTTTGAAGATTTAACAAGAAGAAGCCAAAATAATAAATGAAGTAATGAAGGAAAGGCTCATTAGAAGAGATTCAAAGTTGAGTTTTTCTCCTTAGGAAATGATCTAGGATAGAAGAAGAGTTAGTTGAAATTTGAGAATAGTATCAAGATTCTAATAAATCAAGTTTTGGGTCATTTATGAGTCCTATTCAAAAGGGTATTCTTGGTTTTTCAATTCATTTAAAAAGTTGAAAAAAAAACTTACATGAACACGTGTCTCCAAAATTCAAATGAAATATTACTTTGCCAACTTTGAAAAATTATAAAAAAAATATATTTTGCATAAAAAAAATTAATATGAAAAACCTTTGTTATGTCTATGTGATCATGCTTCATATATATAAATATATTATTATATATATATATATATATGAGACCAAGTTGTGCTACATGAACACATGCATACATCTTAACTTTTGTGAAAATTTGCAAGGACATATATTCCATTCAATGGAAAATTAAGAGATTATACGACACCAATTTTTTTTTTAGAAAAAATATCATTAGGACAATAACATAATTTTCCACATATTCTCTTTTTACTCTGAATCAACTTTCACAATTCTTATATGAATTTTGAGGGCTGCAATTCAGTAAAAGAGGAAAAACTTGAAGTTTAATTGCCACATTTCGCCCAAAAGTGTAACCCGTTTTCATGCTTTAACCTAACCCTATCTCCTAACAAGTAATTTTTTTTTTCTTAACTAGATTAACTATGAAACATTTATGCCCTTCATAAAAACCCTTGTTTATTGTACATTTGTATGTCATTAATGATTAAATCTCTAAGTTTTATATACATATGGTTTGTGCACACAATTGATTTCACTACCGTTATACAAACTGACTTCAACTATCATTGTTGAATATATGTGTGAATATATGTGTATTATTTGTATGGTACACACTTAAAATAACATTTTATCAATCACAATGCTTGGTTCTCTTTTTGGTTGTTAATGATGTGGCCACATTGGTAACACAACACCATGTGACAAAATGTTTTGGTTATATTATTATAATTCGATGGTCCCAACCTTACATATAACTCTTTTCAAACCAGTTGTGATAATGCTTATATTTTTATGTATGACATCCCAACCCACACTTATTACATGTTGTAATAACTTGTGTTAAAAAACAATCAATAGATATGAGTTGTCATGCATTGAGGTGTCAATAGATCCACAATTCTTAAAAATTAGGGTTGTAATCAACATTCTTGAGACATGAAGGTTGATTATGGGGTAACTACCCCTCTCGTGTCGTAACATGCAGATCTCATTTGCACCTTCACTTTTTCAGAAAGAGCTATGCAACTATTCACCCCGCCAAGACTGGTTCACCCTTGTTTTTTCGTTCATAACCGAATATGCAACTGGCTGAATTCATGGTATAATGAGATCATCCTGAAAAGAGGTAAGGGTTTTGCAACTAGGGAAATATTCATTTATTTTATTAATTTTGATGATATTTCTAGCTCGAAGAGAAACTATTTGTGCACTACCATATTCAAATGTTGTTTTACTCTTGTCTCATCTTTATTTCTTATGGTTATTTTGTTTGAGAAAAAGTCAACCTTTGGTGTTGTTATAGGGATTTTCCACTTTCCATCTTTCAACGAGGCTTTTCAAGTTCTTTGGAAGTCTCAAGTGTAGAATAAGTATATTTTTTACCATGTCATGCACATAGGCAAAGAATTGGTAATTCTGAGGGTTTTGACATGGTTTTGAGTTTTGATTTTCGTTTTACTGTGTAGGGTTTACATGAATTTCTTTCCCATTTCTATTGGGTATGGAGCTTGATTATCTTCTTGATTATTCAGAGGTTTTTTTCCAACTGGGTTTACATGAATTTCTTTCCCATTTCTATTGGGTATGGAGCTTGATTATCTTCTTGATTATTCAGAGGTTTTTTTCCAACTGCTTTGGATCCCTGTTCCTAACGGGGCAGAAACACCACTTGTTTAATTATTGTTAGGAGGGTCCAAGGGGGCGATGACAATTTTATGAGCCCCCACCTAGCGGGGGTTCGGGTGCAACACCCTTAAAGCTAAAAATAGATGAAATTTTACCTTATGAAATATTGTAATTTCATAGCTAATATGGGATCTTCATTAGGCAGATGATCTTACAATAGAGGTTATGTTAATTTAGAGTTTTTTTTTTCCTAGAAAGGCAACCCTCAATTTATATGAGGGAATTGTATTGTGGATATGTATTATTATTCTGTATGAGAAAGAGAGAGGAGACTTTGTGAGAGTGAAGAGGAAATTACAACGAATTTGTTATAACTTGTATATCTTCATTTTACTGATAATATAAAACAAAGGATTGGTTGTTTCTCCATGGACGTAGCCCAAATTAGATGAGCCGTGTATATCTATATCTCTCTTGTTTTATGTGTTTTTGTATTTTTTTTCCACAATAATATGTGTGTATTTCATTGCTCCATAAATTAATTTCTAACAGTTTCTCCACCCACCAATAAAAATGACTAAAAGATTTTACATGAATTTCTTTTTTGTTAAATCCTATATTTCGTTATTACCCTAGCTAAATGCTTGGTCATTTCCTTTTTCCTATCATTGCATATGGGTTTTCTCTACACTATATAAACTATATAAACTATTTGATTGGTTTAAAGCTTCAAGTTCTAAACCGCTTAACCTAGGTTCTCTAAATTATTTCCCTTTTTCTCTATCTTCTAGGTCAATCTTTGGGAAGCCATGCCCGGTTAATGGCTTACCCCTAAACTAGGTCCTTAGGGATTTGATTGAATGTGTAAAAATGGTTGTGACAGTCTGTCGGTCTGGACGGTTTCAAATGTTAATTAATGACTCTGACCCGGAACCAATCTCCACGGTCCTTTGTAAATGGGATCCCTATTACTATTATAAATTATGGAAATGCATATTTCTTTTATATGTATGTGTGTGTAACTGTTTCTCGAGAGCAGTTATGAAGGGGATATGTGTGTAACTGTTTCTCGATAGCAGTTATGAATCCCCTTCATAACTGTTTCTTGATTATATATATTAAAATTTACTCTTAAATATCTTACCAGTTATAGGTGGTTTCATCCAGTTATAGGTGGTTTCATCATGTTCTTGAAACCATAGTAGGTTCTTTATATTCGTAAGTTCTCAGTGTTAATTTTTTCTCTCTTAAACCGATTACAACAACATAGTAATGACCCAATTCTATATTTGGTATTTCATTTTCAATCATCTGTTTGGAGATTTATTAACTTATTCATTTAATCTAAGGGATTAGGGTGGGCCTAATCTAGGGCTTGCCTTACTTTTTCATTCCTATTATTTATGACTCGAAACTATCTATGGGCTACTCTTATTTATCCACTGACCTAAATACTGATCTAGCTCACTGTAAGAATTAGTTATTCTATCAGTTTCGTTTCTTACCAGGTCACAATAAGACCTTTATCACTTAACGAAATCATAACATAACATAACATAATAATAATAAAAAAAAAATCATTTCCTAGAAGGAAGCAAAACATAAAACAAAAATAGCTACACAAAAACACTTATATGTTTTAAATTAGTTACCCTGTCACAAAAACCACAAAGGAGAAAGATTGTTCCACCCAACCAATAAGTACAAGTAGTCTATTCCAAAATCCCCCTTGTTAGTTTCAATTCTAAAGCAATTTCCTTGACAAGGACCACACGAGGTCCACCTAGATCTTATCTGACCACACTAGGTCCACCTAGCAATTATCTAACCACACCAGGTCCTACTTAGGGTTTCACATGGCTCACAGGTCAAATTAGGAATTCCTACTTAGGGTTTCACATGCCTCACAGGTCAAATTAGGAATTTCGTTGGTCAACCAGCTCAAGAATTCCTTTTCCTAGTAATGTCATGCCTTCCCTCAACAACATCTTGTCTGAGATATCAAACTTTCAATTTCCTGTCTTGGGTCTCCTCTAAGCAAGCTCCAAGTTACTAGGTTTTCTCAAGATTTTACCTCACACCCTCTTGGCTACCTTTTCCTTAATTGAGATGATTTATCTCTAAGGAGAGGAATAATTGTCCTCTCACTGTCTGGTAATTAAAACTCTCATTTAACATCTTTTCCCTCTGTAATTTCTGTGGTTGACCATAACTAATTTTATTAATAAAATTTAAAATAAAAATAAACATTTATGCTTATCACCTATTTATATAAGCGATTCTATATGGCCATAGTTTACCAAGTCATCTCATTAAAGCAGATAAAACTATTTACAGTTCACACAGAGATATTACAATAATAAAATATTTTAACATAAAATTTTGATTTTTCTATAAAATAAGAAGTAGCTTTTTTCATAGTTATAATAGAAATTTTGTTTTTTCCATAATTAATTATGCATTCAACCTTTGTGAAAAACTATATATCCTATATAAAAAAAATCAATACAAGTGTGAGAATTCAATAGAAGTGTAATCCATTTCTATATCTCAATTAACCTAGCACAAACATTAGTTTAATGCTAAATATGTAACTTTTAATATTTTCAGCTGTTTCGACGATTTTAATTGTTAGTTTGACATAACTATCATCATCACTTCCCAATCATCATCTAATTTCTGATCACCGTTTTCTATGTCATCATCGCCAATTGATTCGAAATCCGATATCAACGTGTCATTTTGTAAAGGCTGTATTAAAGAGTTATTAACGGTGGCATCTTTAGATTCCTTGGGTTTAAATGTTTCAGCATTTACAGCTTTCTTCATCCTTGATTTCTCTTTTGATTTCCTTGATTCTTCACCTTTAATATTGTTTTCAACTTTCACCACCTCCTTTTTTACTTGCTTTGTGCCCGAGTCCATGCAGCCCTGTATACAGCAAATGAGGTAAAGTAGTTTGCATTAATATCAAAATTATCACGCATAATAATAATAATATTTTAGATGATATGACAGATATTTGAGAATAGAGATTTTTACATTTATTCATATTACTTGAGACTTTACCATAATTTTTTTAAACTTAGAAACGATAGCATGAATAGAAAATCTGAAAATGAATCACCAGAAGAATCATATTACTTGAGACTTTACCATAATTGTTTTTAAACTTAGCAACTTAGAGTGCCTTAAAAGCTTTACCGGAGTTTTGGTTGTTGTATATTCCATCTCTTCAGAGGTTGGCATAGATTAAATTCGTGCGGCCGAATCCAAAATGCTGTTAATATAATCGGAAGGATCGGCACAGTTGTACGTAGAAAATGAGAATTTAACTAATTACAGGAGGGAGAATCTAAAAATACGGAGTTGTTTTTAGTGAGGTTTTTTAGGTGTGTTTTTCGGATCAAATTTCTCTAAAATTCGATGGTAATTTATTGAAATTACAAGTTTGATAGGTAATTTCTACACAATCAAAATGTCCTAGAAATTTTCAGAGTGCTGAATCCAAATATACAGTTAAAAAATCATTTTAAATAATACAAATCAAGATTAAACCTCAAATTTTTTCGCCAAATTCCGTTATCCAAATCTCCAAAAAATCACACTAAAAACAACTCCCAAAAATACCACCTTTCCTTTTATCACTAGTGTAAAAAGAAGACAAAATTATGAATTGAGTATTATAAGGCATACTTCATTTATACAAAACAGAACGACGTTATCTTAGCCGACGATATTAAAATATCGTTTTATAAATCATAATCACAAAATTGATACCCATGAATGCCGATGATAATTAGCTCAGCAATGAAACTACTTCATTACATGTACAGAATTTACATGACAGGCTTCTCAACTGATGGGTAAATTTGTATGATATGATTTGGCTTAATTTATTATTGGGTAATTTTAGGAGTTTTGTTAATGATGCTAGCAAATTTTATATAATATTAGTAAATTTATTTTATTATTATATATTATTTTCGCCACTTTGAATTTTTGGGGTAATTTGTGAAAATTATTTTATGAAAATAAGATTAAATAAAAAAATTACGTGCGGTTAATAATTAATAAAAAAGAAAAAGTTATATATTATTCAAGAGAATAATTTATCTAATATTTATTTTTAACCAAATTATAAAATGCTGAAATGTATAAGAATATAAATTTATCTATATTTTTTTAACTAAATTATAAATGCTGAAATGTAATAGTTATTTCTATTAATCAACTTTATTATGGTGTAATATTAATTTAGGTTTTATTTATTCTAGTTTATAGTGATTTCTTAATTTTATTTGTATTTTTGTATTTTAGAGTTAGTGTAGATTATGTGACCATTTTGGATATATAATAACTTATTAAATTAGTTATACCATATTAATGTGCATTTCAATTTGTACATAAACATTCATGGTTGGGATGATGAGGTTTGTGCTTCCTTTACAAGAAATGGTGTTCTCCTTGATAAGCTGAGTACAACGTTCAATATTTGTGTAGAAAGATTTCCATATAGCTCTATAATAAGCGTTTACTAACAAACTTGCCTTTAGCTTTTTTAATTATTTTTTTGTGTAGAGTGTTTCAAAAATCAGATTATGCTTCCCTTTATGCACTAGGCTGGAGTATGAGCCCTTCTCTCTCTCCTACCACAACATAGCATTGGCACATGAATGACGAGGAGGTGGCTCAAAAGGAGATGGAGTTAAGTTTGCCTATAATGAGGCATCTAGTGGAAACAAATAGCTCTCTAACTCATGTATGGATCCACCAATTGGAGTGTCAGGCCATTCTAGAAAATTATGCCTTTGTGTGTCAAAGGGAACTAAATATCCCAAATTTGAGATCAAATCCATGATAATAGAACTGCCTTTGTGTGTCAAAGGGAACTAAATATCCCAAATTTTAGATCAAATCCATGATAATAGAACAACAAATTCAATTAATCCAGGATTAATATGAAAATTCTTAGGATTTTGGTCCAGAAAGAGAGCTCTTATCACTTGAATTAAGAACTAAAGGAAACCCAAAAGCTAGCTAGAGCTAGAGCTAGGGGCTAAGTGATTTTTCACATTAGTGTTTCCCAACTTGGAGGATTGCACCTAACTCTTTGATGGAGGACCATATTTATTCAATTCTGTTAGACTATATCTACCATTCATACTCCTTATTAGTGCTATTCTAGAAGAAGAAATCCTCAAAGGTATTGGAAAGATCATAGGTTATTATGTTAAAGATTAGTAGGTCATCAAACAAGGAATATATATCTCCTATGTCTATATTTTTCTATACATGGACATCTCCAAACCCCTCCTAGCTTATGTAGGTCTATATCATAAAGATGATCTTTCAAAACAATGGTTGGACTATCAACACATCCCATCTTGTTGTAGGTTATGCCATGAATATAGCAAGTTCCTCAAGGGTTTCCAAAAAATTATTACAATGACACATCATAGCAAGGATCCCTCTCTCTACTCATTGAATTTTTTTAAATGAGTATTGTCTCTTGGAATATGTGCAACCTCAATTTCTTAGGTAAGAAGAGGTTGCTAAGCTACCATATTCAACAAGACAAGCTTGATATTATGATAATCTATGAAAGTAAGTGCTCCAATGAAAGAGTCTAATCCATTGTCTCCAAAATGTTTAAATTTTTCTCAAGCCACCAATCACATTTTAATAACCAAACTGAAAATAATGGAATCATATTGTAACAACCCTAGGTTAAAATTTCATGTAATAAAGTTAACAAAGGATAAAGGATAAGACCAAGGTCATGGGACACATATTCCAAGCTAAATGTCGGGAAAAACATCCTAGCGTGTGTCACTTTTAGTTTATTTTGGCTAAGGAAATTGAAAAAGGCATTTCCAAAGGCAAAGAGGCATTAACTGGAATTTATTTATGAAAATAAAGGAAAATAGGAGAAAAGGGAGATGAAGGGTCATAGATTTGCATGAGAGGGAAAATGAAGGGAAAATGAAGAAAAGAGAGACATAAATGATAAAAATGTCATCAGAGAATCAGTTAACAACTTTTGCCTAGTTTTAGAGAAGGTATAGCAAAAGAAAGAGCGCAAGCACTTGGACAGGGAAAGCAAAGGAAGGAAAAGGAAAACAAATGAAAAAAAAGGAAAAGGTTGGATCAACAGCTTTAGCAAGAAGATATGATAGGTAACAGGTTGCATGTGTGATTTCATAACTTAGGTGTGAATGCATGGTACATGCATTTGTTCATTTGTTGTAATTGGCATGGGATTTGCTTGGTTAGACAATGGTTTCCTCCTTACTTTTCCATTTCCAGATATCCATGGTGTGATGGGATTATTTTTTGGTTGAGATTTGCATTGTTAGAAGGTTTTGGAACTGGGTGAGGTGGTCTCAGGAAAATTCCCAAGGGCTGGGGGTGGAGGTGGTTTAATCTCTGGAAATCCCTCAACAAATGGGTGGAGATAGGAAAATTCCTCAAGGTAATAGTGAAGAAACTCCGAGGCATCCAAGCGTAATTGGGATTCAAGATTTCTTGACTGGTTTTAGTGAGATCACGGTAGCGTGGGGGTGGAGGTAGTTTAATATGCTTGTAATATGGCATGGGGGTGATTGGCTGAAATAAAGATTTGGTTCAGCCCAATCTATGGTTGGGTGGTATGTGGAAGCCCCTGACTTGGTTGTTTTTTTCATAAATAATAAGAGTTATTTTCCTATTGTAAACTATGAGCACTTGCACTTTTTATTACAATGATTTGATGGTTGTTCCATCAAGGTTAATAATATGGTTCTATGTTGGTTATAAGTATGGATGGGTAAGATGCTCTAGCTATGTATCGTTTAGGATTTGATAAGTATGTTATGATTAGTGAATGCATGGGCTAACAAGTTATGTTGCATTAGTATGAGAGGGCATTAGATCTTCTTGGTGATTACCAGACATGGTTCAAACCCTTATGATTATATATGCATTCATGACTTGTAGTTTACATGTTTACCATATGTTTGACGAAATTATTGTCATGGTTAGGCCTAGTTAGATTAAATTTTTTATCCAAGTTTGATTGAATGGCATTTTCATCATGTCATTTATGATTCTAGAGAGTCTTAGGTGATTATGGGCAGTGGTATGGAGGCAAGCCTGAAAAAGGTGGCATAATTCCAAGGATTGCATGCTTGGAACTGGAGGAATTGGGATATAACCACATGGATGCAGTGTTTTGCATGCAGTAGGCCTATAACAACATGAATTCCTTGTTTTGGTTGCAATTGTGGACCTAGGGTAGTAAAAAAGAGCCTTAACTCAGGCATTGACCAACTAGAGTGGTTCTTTGGCCCCTGAGTGTCCTGTAGGCCCTGTAGGATGTCAATTTGTGGTTAGTAAGTCTCATTTCTCAACACCACTTCCATAACTGAAGCTTACAGGTTGCGTCATGTCATAGTAACTCTTCCTCTCATTTTTACCCTAGCAGACAAATGAAATTTCATAAATGTGGGTTGGGGGTGTTACACATATCAATAAGGATACATATCCAATGTCTATGGGTCACACTTACAAGGTGGTAAGTTGAATTTCCTCTATATTCTTAGAGGATTAAGTTGGATGTTGGATGAACTATCATGGATAATTGGAGAAAACTTTAAAATGATTAAGCATGTTCAAGAGAGAAAGGGTGGCATTAGAAAAGAACATCATGATTTTGACAAGTTGAAGTGAAAACGCATGCATTGAAAATGGTGGACTTGGAGATAACCAATGGAACATGCACCTAGAATAATCAACTCAAGACCTCCCACTAGGTTGCATATACACTAAATAGTTTCTTAGTCTGTGATGTAATCATTGAAAAATACCTCTTTCTAGAAACTTTCACCCTTCTTAGAATAGGTCCATATCACTAGCAAATCTATCTGACCATAGACATTTAATCTCACCACATGAGGCCCTTTTAATTTGAAAGCTTCTTCCATTCCAACCCCTTCTTTCTTTGACAAAGCACAAGTATTGACTTTCTTGTTAGAAGCTCCCTCAGATAGGCACTCAACAATGGAATTCTTCTAACAAAATTAAAATACCTAAAAAGGTTAGAATAAAACTTGGAAGAGTTTAGTAAAATCTTTCAAGCCCAAGGGTTGAAGTACACATGAAAGAATACAACTAAAAATCATTATAGATGGAAAATCAGAGGCTTTTGTGGTAGAAGTGGAAAATTTCATCACGTAATTAGAAGACAGACAAAACTAGAAGGAAACTCTCAAACTTCAAAATCCCATATAAAATCACTCAAGGAAGGTGAGAAAAACACTAAATGTCTCCATCACTCTAGGGTTAACCATGGTAGCAGAAGTAAGATCTCTTATTTAAAAAATCCTAAAGGTGCTAATATTTTTAAGCATAAGGATATTGAAGGAGAGTTAGCTTATTATTGCAGTATTATCCTATTTAAACCTACCCAACCAAGAAATAAGGTCATAGTTGAGATTATGGGATTTGTTCCAACATTGGTTAGTTAAGCAAGGAATCATTCCTTAATTAATCAAATTGCAAGAGAATAAGTGGAAAGGGCGGTATTTAGAATGAAAAAGAAAAAATTGCTAGGAGAAAACAAGTTCACCTTTGACCTCTATTAGTTATGTGCACCCTCTATGAAGGAATAAATTAGGGATGTGTTAGAATAATATAGAAAAGCTAAATTAATATTACGAGCTCTTAATGTAACTCTTCTTACCCTGGCCCCAAAAAAAGATAACTCTAAGTACACTAGAGGCTTTCACCCCATTTCCCTTTGCAACACCATTTACAAAATCATGTCCAAGATAATTTCTAGTAGAATGAAGAGTTGCAATGATCAA
This sequence comes from Pinus taeda, assembly GCA_000404065.3. Taxonomy (NCBI): domain Eukaryota; kingdom Viridiplantae; phylum Streptophyta; class Pinopsida; order Pinales; family Pinaceae; genus Pinus; species Pinus taeda. The sequence continues at coordinate 60,244 of APFE030614086.1, forward strand.
GGAGGATCAAAAAATGCCTCAAAATTAATAGTACTTAAATCCTCTTGAATATTGTTACATGTTGAGAAGATGGATGAGACGATTCCAATGCCACTTGAATAACATCATGTTATAGAAAAGTTATGCCACTCTAAATCTTTCAACACAGAGGCAAAAGATGGACACAACTACCACATGGCAACACTAGGAGATGAAAATGACATTGTATTGATGCTAACATGGTAGGCCCATATGATGACATGGTGAAATCTCCATACATTTATGTGTCGGGATGAGCAGTGGACAAGTTGGATGTAACATGGCATCCAAGTTTGCGTTAACAAGGTACTACGTGGCTAACAAATGGCATGATATGTGGTTGATGACATGGTTGATTATATGGTAGGGTGTACAGGTGATGTGGAAATTCAAATTTGACAACCACTAGCTATTTTTTGCTCATTGTAAATAATTGTAATAATTTTATTAAAATGGGTTGAGATCTTGGGACACATATTCTAGAGCTGAGTAGGGTAATTTCTCAGACGTTCTTTTAAATTTTTATGAAAAAAATGAGTATGGTAGGTATACATTTTAATGTGAAGTTGGAGAAGAGGACAAGGGACATGCTCCATTGGAAAATAAAATAAACAAGAAATGCCAAAAAAAATAATGGGTGACGACATCATTTTTGAGCATTTATGCCCATAGCACATAAGAAAAGATTGGGCCAATGGCTGAAATTAATAGATAAGAAATAAAGATACACTATAGGGGGTAGGTGGAAACATCTAATAGGCTATGAAGCTTTCGTGGAGACAAGGGAAAGAACATAAGCATTGACAAAGAAGAGAGAGAAAACAAAAACTCATACAAGGATAAGTTGTGAATAGACACATAATGAGAAGAGAAATAAACAAAGCCACATGAACCATTAGAGGAAATGGAGGATATGTAGATGTAGAGCCAAAGAGGGCAAGATAAGTCCAATAATTCAAGGAAATTTAAAGCAATGGCATGGAGAAAGAAGGAAGCAAGTCCTACATTACTACAAAGAAAATAAAAAACGAAATATTTTGTTAAGCATGAGGATAACTAGAAGAATTTATCTAAGGTGAGGAACAATCATCTCTAGATTCCCCATTTGGCTAGAAGGTGGATATTATTTTCTTTGGATTTTGGAGATTATTTTCTTTAGATTCCCTTGACAGCTTTGGTGGAGGCTAGTTCCTTGGAATCCTAGTAAGGAGAATTCTTAAGTCTCCTTTGTTTATTTCTTATTTCTTTTTATAGTGAGTTATAAATTTCCATTATTGTGTGGAAACATTATACTTCTATCACTGATGGTGCAGGTACTAAAGGCTTTAAATTACTTCTAGAATTAAAGGATTGAGGTACTAGAGATTTTATATTCTTTGTAGAATTAAAGGGTGGAGATAGGCCTCTATATTCCTCTAAAGATTTGAGGATGAAGACAGAAGTCTCTGGATTCCCTTATTTAATTGATGGTGAAGACATAAGTCTTTTTATTCCATTGTATCATTGAGGGTGTAGGTAGGGCGCCTCTGGATTCCATTGTTTGGCTAGTGAGTGGAGGCTAGAGGCCTATAGATTCATTGTTTTAGCCTATATTTTGGAGAGCTACTAGCTTCATGTAGCAACTGAAGGGTGGAGGTGGCAAACCTCTTGAGTCCATGTGAAAGGTTGACTGCAGTAATTTAGTGTTAGGTCCCTATACCACTAGTGTAACCCCTTATTATTATTAGTACAGCGCCCTTATTGTGCCCATGTAGTCCCCATATTGTTATTACTGTACCCTATAGAAGCCCACTATTATTATTATTGTTCCCTTACATTGTTATTTTTATGTCGGCTTTGATTATATTATGACCCCTTAGACTCCTATATATATAAAGGAGGTCTTGTCATTCGGATCATCAAATAATTGTTCATTTTTGTAACATAAAGGAGGTTTCCCCCTCGAAGAGGCTTAGTTTTGAGGCTTTGATCTATCTTTTCTATCTTTTTGTGAGCTTGTTTCATAACATTTGGTATCAGAGCTATGGATTCTAGGGTTTTAGCTGCTCTAAACAGGTCATCGTGGAATTTTCGCTATAAAGTTTTTTTTGCAAAGTTTCAGAAGCTAAAACAAAAGCCCATTTGAAGAGAAATCAGTCTAAACCTCGGGTCCAAATTTCAGATCTTGTATTGCTATATTTTCAGATATATAATATGAGGAATTTAGGGTTTTTGCAGACTCCCAAATTACATGTTAAACAGGTGACCTTGGAAAAATCATCATAACTTTCTCTCTGAGCATTAGATTGAAATTTCATCATAAGTTCCAGAAAGAGGATGGACTGTAGTTTGTTGTATGTAATTTTTAGATCTGAAGGTCAAAACAGTGACACGTGGCATGTCATACAATTTTGCTATTATGAAAAGGGGTATAATCAGGTCATCTTGGGAGATTGTGTATAACTCTTTCTTGGAGAATCCATTTTTGATTAGAAGGGTGGCATTGGAAAGAGGACGCAGATTACTATTGCAGGTATGATTTCAGAATTGGAAGATCCGAAATTACAGAGTTATAGTCATTTCAATATCGAGCTCCTAAAATAAAGAAAAAGCGAGATGAGGAAGTTTGATGGTAAGGATCCGCTATATTGGATACTAAAGATGGAGAAATATTTTGATCTACATGGTATACCACTATTACAAAAGGTATGTATTGCATCTAATTATTTATATCCAAATCAATTGTTATGGTATAAAGGCCTTTGTTCTCGTAAACCACTTGTCACATGGTCAATTTTCACACAGGAAATGATAGCACATTATGAGAATACAAAGAGAGACACCTTCTTTAGCCAATTGATAAATCTCAAACAAAAGTGTTCAATGACAGAGCACATTGTGGACTTTCAAAAATTAAATATAAGGGAAAATGATATTCCAGAGAAGCAGAGGACTGATGTCTCCATAGGGACTTTAAAGGATAACATTCAACATGAGGTTCGTCTTTGGGAACATGATTCTTTGGAGAAGGCATTCAGGTTGGCAAGAAAAGTGGAAAGAAAAATTATGGAAACAAGGAATTATACCCCTCACAACTATAAACATGGAAGTGTTATTTCTCCTAGCCTTCCACAACTTATAAGGGTGACACCACAACAATTGGAAGAAAAAAGAGAAAAATGGCTTTGTTACAATTGTGATAGCAAATGCACTGAAGGTCACAAGTGTGCTAAGAAGAAATTGTTTTATATAGATTGTGAAGAGGAGGAAGAAAAGGATCAAGAAAAATCAAAAGAAGAGGATATACACCAGGAACCAACCCCAGAGAAAGAAGAAATGAATCCGACCATATCTTGTAAAGCATTGGCAAGAATTACCACTCCTCAAACTCTCAAGATAGATGGACATATCAAGAGAAAAAGGTTCAAGAAGTGAAAGATCACATCAAGAAAGAAGAAATGAATCCAACCATATCTTGTAATGCATTGGCTAGAATTACCACTCCTCAAATTATCAAGATAGAAGGACATATCAAGAAGAAAAATGTTCAAGTGAAAGATCACATCGAGCATTAAGAAATGAATGTGACCATATCTTGCAAAGCATTGGAAGAAATTACCACTCCTCAAACTCTAAAGATGGAAGGACATATCAAGAAGAAAAAGGTTCAAGCAATGAAAGATCACATTGAGCATCAACAACAAGTTGTCCAACTTTTAAAGTATAACGCCACTTTGTTGTAGAATCAAATGAAACAAAAAGCCAATCAACATCGCCGTGTAAGTTAGACTTTGTTAATGTACTTATTGTATCATGATATTATCTGCATACTAGTCCTCCTAGTAAATCATTATATTTTTATTTTATTTTATTTTTTGGTTTCTTTCCATGCATTGAATTTGTCTCTCTTATACAATCACGTCCAAAATATCATCTACCCCTTATAGAACATAAGGTTACTAGGGCCTAAATTTACTATTCCCAGCTTAAACTTTAAAAGAATATACTTATATGATTCTAAACTCACATCTAGACTAAAAATGTTAAGTTATTTTATTGGAATACAAGTTTAATACCATGTTTCTTTATGCCTAGAGGTAATTGAGTCATAATCATTTCTACATCATTCCTTAATAATATGATATCACTTGAACTGTTTAGAATAGCATATTAAGAGTTTGTTTTACTTCTTCTCTATAAATAGAAGAACTACAAAATTACTAGTACTTCTTTAATAGCTTCACATATTAGGGTGTCTTAACCAATAAGATTTATTCATTTAAATACACGTAGTTTAATGAGGCGGAGGAGTCACCCGGAAAGTTATGGAAATTCGGGTCATATTTAGAGAAAACTCTAAATCAAGCAAGGATTTTTGTAAATCCAAGTCTTAGTTGTTAAACTTCAAAATTTTAGGTGTCCTAGATGTTTTTGATGGTGCTTAATCCATTTCCACCATAAAAAAAAAAACTGCCTCTACAAGATTTTTTGAAATTTTTTTGCCCAGATTTCGGCCACTTTTGGCCGTCTGGACAATTCGTTCGCCTAGCTAGACCACTCCATTTAAATATGTCTATTTCATTAAAATTTCTCCATTATTAGATGAAACCTACTTAATTTTTAAATTTATAGCCAACTCATCTTTTTAACCAAACCCACATACATAAGAAAATATTTAATTAATAAATAAGAGGAACATGAAAATTCCATGGCTACATTAGTATATTTGTTAAACATATACTCTAGTAAATCATTCTTATCTCTTTCGAACTACAGGAGATTTTTTTATTAGAAGTTAATCGAGCGGAAGTAAAGTTTATAAATTTAGATAGATAAATAAACTTATATATATAATCTCATTCATTGAGTATATGCATGCATTTGCTTCCTTCCACACAAATATTTTGTTTGTTTGTTTTTTTGTGGACATCTACTCCTATAAACTTACCATTATTTGAACTAGATTGGAAAATAATCCACAAAGTTATAAATCGTACATGCATGCATTCACTTCCTTCCACACATATATTTTGTTTGTTTGTTTTTTTTGTGGACATCTACTCCTATAAACTTACCATTATTTGAACTAGATTGGAAAATAATCCACAAAGTTATAAATCGTACATGCATGCATAACTGCTTTTTTTTTTGTGGACATTTACTTCTATAAACTTATGATGGAGCAAGCAAGGAGCGTGAACACGTAGTGAACGACGACTATGTGCATGGGACCATGGCTATGTGCATGGGAAAGGGCTAAGTGAGACCTTCTCACACCAAGAGTGAATTACTACAGCTCCTGAGATACGATGAACCTGTTGAGGATCATATGCAACTTAGAATGGTTGTATGAACCAAAAAAGGCCTAGAAACCTAAAGGAGAGGGGCTAGGTTGAGCCATACATGCATGTGGAACTAAAATAAGTATGTAATGTCTAATATATATTGTTGCTGCAAAAAATCTTAAAAATGAAATAGCAACACATAACATAGAAAAAAAATTCACCTAACCTTAAGAGACTTTTTGGCTAATATAGAGGAATAGAACACATTCCACCTAACCCTGAACTATCTCCACTAGCCTTCTTTAGGTAAAACTTTCTTTCCAACAGGAATATGTGAGCTAAGACTTTCTTTCCAACAAGTGGTTTTTTTTAGTAGCGTCTTGTTTTAAGATTTTCCATCCTTTTTCCTAGGATTTATTTATTTATTTATTTTTATTTTTTTCAGTTTTTCCAAAAAAGACATATTTATTTTCTTTAAAGCCCGATTTTCTCTACCATGGTGATTTATTCCACTCCACTTAGTATGTGAGCATATTTATTTTCTTTAAAGTCCGATTTTCTCTACCATGGTGATTTATTCCATGCCACTTAGTATGTCTCTCCCACTAACCGATTAACATAAATTTACTCTCCCATTATGTTAATTTAGTTTATTTTATTTTTCTCATAAGGATTTTTAGGAGAATTTTTACGAAATCTCTATCATGTCATGTCGACTTGTCCACCACATTCATTTCTAGGCTTGCAAGGAGTCTTCTAAACTCTAGTGCTATTTCTTGTATCTTTCCAAACATTTTATTTATTGACTCAATAATAATAATATAACTAAATCATGACCTAAGTCTCACCATGGTTTTCCTCAACATTAAATCCAATAATAGTTCAATTTCTAAAAACGATAATTGTCTAAAATTCCAAGCCATAGGGGTGTTACATCCTCCCCCATTTTAATAAAACATAGTGTCCAATGTTCCAAAAAAAAAAATTGTGTAAAACTCCAAGCCATATGAGTGTTACATTTCCCCCCATTTTAATAGAACATCGTGCCCAATCCATAGAGGTGTTACATTTTCCCCATTTTAATAAAACGCCTTGCCCAATGTTCCCTCAATTCCATCTTTTCTTAAGTTGGAAAAGAAATGCCTCCTGTTGAGAATTGGATAATTCAACGCTCCCCATGTGTTTCGTGGCATCTGCTTAACACTAACAATGTGTTTGTTTACTAACACCTGCGGCTTTTGGTGTAGCGACAATCGTGACTCCAACAAGTGGTATGAGAGCCAAATGTCTCGAGTTTGAAACACACCTAGCTCGCGTTGGGGGGGGGGGATTGTTGGGAATTGGATAATTCAACGCTCCCCGTGTGTTTCGTGGCATGTGTTTAACACTAGCGATGTGTCTGTTTACTAACACCTGCAGGTTTTGGTGTAACGACAATCATGACTACAACACCTCCTACATTCCTTCTTTCATTTCCACAACACTTTCTTAAGGACTAAGTGCTTCCATGTCACATTTTTTTAGCAATGGCTTAATTCTGACCTACACATACTCTTACATTTCTTCTTCATTGTTCTTTCCCTAGCATATTTTCATACTTGCTAAACATGAACCTCTTTTTCATTCATGCATTACACCTGCACTCAACAAAACTATCGACATGCACCTAACAAAGCGAACATTATCCACATAGCATCACAATAAATACCATGTTTTTTTTCTTTCTCAAATAACATGGTTTTGATTTAATGTGAAGTTCAAAATATGGAATTTCCACTTTTCCTTTCATAGCACTTACACAAAGCAAAGACTAAATAATCGAATACCTTTATCATTCTATTCTATTTTTAATTAATACCATCTTGTCAAATATGCATCTCTCCTGCATACTTTGGTGTAGAATGCCATACTATTTTTTCTATTTTATTTTTGATTTTTTAAATCATACCATACTGTCAAATATGCATCTCTCATGCATACTTTCGTGTAGAATGCCATACTATTTTTTCCAATTCCATGGTTGTTAATGTTTTTTCAATTCCACTCTACATTAGCATGCTACATCCATCGTGATTGGATGCCATTTGTTTTATTTCACACTATAAGCCCACAAAAGTTATTTTTTCAAATGACATGGTTTTGATTTAATGTGAAGTTTAAAATATGGAATTTCCCCTTCTCCTTTCATAGCACTTACACAAAGGAAAGACTACTTAGTGGACTACCTTTATCATTCTATTTTTTTTTTAACTCATACCATCGTGTCAAATATGCGTCTCTCCTGCATACTTTGGTGTAGAACGCCTTACTATTTTTTCTATTTTATTTTTTAACTGATACCATAGTGTCAAATATGCATCTCACCTGCGTACTTTGGTGCAGAATGCCATACTATTTTTTCCACTTCCATGGCTGTTAAATTTTTTTCAATTCCACTCTACATTAGCATTAGCTACATCCATCTTGATTGGATTTCATTTGTTCTATTCCGCACCATAAGCCCACAAAATTTAGAGGAAAAAAATTAAGAAAATCACAATACCATGCATCCATCATTAAGGTAATATCTTGACCTAATTTAGTTCATGGTCAAAACAACAACATGTAACTTTAGAAATCCACCACATTCTTTTTTCATTTCTTCAATTTTGCCCACATTATAGATTATTTATGAGGATTTATGAGAGTCTTACCTTTTTATGTAACCCCGGAGTATTTTCCCTATAAAATCCCATTTTTTAGGTGCCTAGGCTGTCTTAACACCCTAGAGGTTAGTGTAAGTAATTTCGTCACCCCTAGACATTTCCATGCACACATATAATATAATATAAATATAATATTATATAATATAATATATAATAAATAATAAATATAATATAATATAATATAATATAAGATATAGATATAGATACAATACATTACATGAGTTAGGGATTTTTTTTTCTTATAATTTTATGACAATATCGTGCCACTTTGTTATATTATTCCAGGAATTTCCATTAGAATTCCGAGTTTATCGAGTGACACCATTGCAATTACCCCATTTTTATGGTCATCCTTGATCAAAATAAAATCTAATTTGTGAAGTTTCTATGGAATCAATACTCACCTTTACTTCCATAACATTTTGAGACCCTTCCATTCTTAAGATTGATGTCAATACAGGGTTTTCTTGCCCCATTTTAGGGTCTATTACACCTTTTCGTAATAGCTTACATGTTTTCATTATTGATTTTAGCTTTGATCCATTTTACTTCTATCTATTTTTATATAAGTTTGATGGTTTTTACATCATTTATGGACCAACTCCGAGTGCCTTCATATTTCTCTAGTTTTCTTGGGAAATTAAAATACCAAATTTGTCTATGTGCTTTATTATTTTTGAGATATAATTAGAGTTTGTAGATTTATGTGGTGACAATTTTGAGATTTTTTATTCGGATTGTCCACAATCTCCACTTTTCAGTCTACTAACAAAACTCATCTTTAGCACTAATGTTCAAAGAAGAGAAACTAGAGAGGTAATAAATATGGGAGAGAAGCCAAGAGAGAGGAGGAAAGCCCACTATCAAATCCAAAGCATGAAGAAAACCCTAGAAAATTGCAAAAATAGAATTAATGCAATATTTAATGAGAAATTAAATATTTAATTAATTTTATTTTATTTTAATTTCAATTTTTTTTTTTAATTTCTATTATTGACTTAAATTATATTAAAAATAATTCTTAATAGGTTATTTTTATCCAAAAATACTATAGTCTTATTTTATTAAGAGAAACATTAAAGTAAAGTTAATAATAATATATTATTTTATTTTTAGTATTCATAACAAATTTATTAGTAATATTTACAATTACTAATGAAATTAATTAAACATATAGTATATTATTAATAATTTTATGGTTTAATATAATTATACTTATAAGTAATAAGTAATAACAATAATAATAATAATAATAATAATAATAATAATAATAATAAATTACAATAAGAATAATTTCAAAATTTATTTTATTGTAGTATTCATAACAAAGTTATTAGTAATAATTTCCATATTACCAATAAAATCCATTATGATACTAATAACAAATCTTATTAATAATAATTTTAAGGTTTAATATTAATTATACCTAATAATGTAATAACTAGTTTAGGAATAATCTCAAATAAAGGGAAACAAAAGGGGGGAGGGCACATGAGAATGAGATTATAAGAGGGAGATATAACGAAGGAGATATTAGGTGAGATTATGATTGAATGTGACACTATAGATCAAATGAATAAAGGAATGATCTGGGGTAAACTAATCTAAAAATGGATAGGGATCAACCTGCGAGAGGAGGGCGATCAATGGAGAAAACAAGGTGGGAGGGGCTCAATGAGAGAGAATTGTGTGATGGTTATCCTTCACCTATGTGTTTGTCCATAGTTTCCTAAGGTATATTATTGTCAACCAATTCTTTTGGTTACAATTTCTTTATCTTATAGTTTATACATGTATGAGGATCCTTTCATCCTTAATCATCACCAATCAAGAATTTATGTCCCATTTTCTACGGCCATTGCACTTCTCCCTTAAGGATTTTCGTGTGTATATAATTTTTCGTGTTTACTTACTTGGAAATTTCCCATTAGTCACACTTTGTACTCCCATTATAGGGAATAGTCATACATCTAAACTTAAAATTTCTAGTCCATTTAAATCTCTCACATATGTGTGCACAACTCGATTTGAAATATAATTTGTTCATGAGAACAATTTGTATTCTTTATTCATTCATTCGTAATGTAAGTTATTATACCACTTTCCATCATCTTACTAGAACATAAGGCTTACACAAGTCTTTTTTAATGAGATGGTTTCTTGAATTTCCCTTCTATCATTTCTCTTTTTCGAATAGAATAATACTACATATCATGATTTCATGCAATTATGCACCTTACTTCTCTGCAATTATAAATACATACTTTAGTTGTTTAGCTTCATTTTAGCATTTTTTGGTTGGTATGTGTTTAATTCTATCCTTAAGTAATTCAACAAATTTTAGGACTAACTAATGTTACTATCAATGAACTACATTCCTCCTAGAGATGCTTAAATATTAATTGCTTCATGTAGATTGTAACAACTAATTCTTCACTATTCATTTTATTCCCACTCTTCTGATACTGCATTGTCTTTTCCATACTCAATATTTTACCATTCATTGCCAAGTAAAAAATGACAAAGTCAATCTTTACGTTTTTCCTATCATATTTAATAGCAACTTGTTCTGTACAGGGTCTATTCCACATAGGTTCTTCCTTTTGTACGATATTCTTTCTTACCCAACTTATGTCACCACATACTTCACAACATAGTACTATGCAGAAAACTTGTTGTTGTAACACCCCTGTATGATGTTTTTAACTTTGGCACATAAAATTCTTTGTAGCAATTTGATATTAAAAAAATTTACATCTATGTTTTTGTTTAAGGCAATTTATACGCATATCATTTTTTTGTATGGATCTTGGATTAAGACATAAGAAATCATATTTTTTCAGATGAGTTCATTGGATATAAGACATATGATCCTTATATAATAAGAACTTATCACAACCCATACATTGTTGGATATTACAAAGTAGTTGGAAGATAATTCTCATCATATGTACATCTTCCATTTCCATCGAATAGGGAAATCTACCACATTAAAAATTTGTAAATAATATCTCAATATATATTTTAGTTTATAACAACTGTTTTTTTGCCTCTTTTTT
>APFE030614093.1:2048-18625 GCA_000404065.3 Pinus taeda
AGGAAGTAGCTAAAGATAAGTCTAAGAAATGATAAAGAATGAGAAAAATCTACTTTAAAGACTAGTTATAATGTTTTGGTCTTTCTAACTCTCTGCCTCTAACACATAGTACTGTGTAAGACACGATTAGAAAGTAGTTAAAGATTAGTCTAAAAAGTACCCAAAGCTGGCTGCAAGTTATTAGTATTATGATCTCTAAAAGATAGACAATTTATAATAAAGAGACCATTCATATTTTAGCAGACAGATTTGAGAAATAAAACTAAAAATCAGCTATGAAAATAAAGTAAAGGCAGCAACTTTGAATCTGTCAACTGAAACTACCACTAGATATAAAGAAAATACATAACACACAAGCAATCCCGGGTTAAAAACCTGCAAAAAGAACAATGCTGATCAACTTAAAATAAAGGCTGGAAATGAAAACATGAAAGTAAATTACGCTGTACATGTGTCAAGAAAAGGAAATGCTGAATGGAAATAAGGAAATGTTGAACATAAAATACTATACAAGGGTAACATGAACAGGGGCCCTCCATTCATATAACCCAAAGAAGACTCAAGGTGTTGAAAACTTCAGAACAGCACTGCTTCTATTACTCCATGTGCAGAAAATTACACTCAAGAGTGCTAGAACAGCACTATTAAAACAGAGTCTGGGAATGCACTAAAATTATAACAAGTTCATAAAACACAGCAACTAAAAAGTTGTATAAGTGTACGCAGACGCAAGTTTTTATAGGCATCTGAAAGATATCCTAATGCGTACAGCTAAAACTGAAAAATAACTAACTGTCATGCGTAATTAAGGTTCAAAAACACGTCATAAGCCTGCGTGGATGAGCTGGAGGTTCTGGTCATTATGGGCATTGAATCCAGAGTTGGATTATGTCCCCCACAACCTGCGTAGCACGGAAAAGTCACCGTTTGAACTGACGTGACCCAACAGCTTACGTATCACTGTTAAGCTCCCTTTGTTGACCGTAACTTGACCCTTGTTGACCGGAGGCACAGATGATGTGGATGGCTGAACAAATAGCACAGGAACCTCAAGCACCTTGATTCCTAAGTGCCCATGTGGCTCATTTGGAAAAATGACACGTGGAACCTTGAGATTAACAAAAAGGCTGCGGAATCACCAGAGGGCTGCGGAATGCCTGTAAATATGTCAAAATCTAAACAAAACAGTCACACATTAGCAAAGCTCACTTGATCATGCTTAATGACATCTAATGTAATGATCTGGGTGGTTTTACATTGAAAATGAGGCAAAAGAGAGAGGTAAGTGATGAAAAACAGTAGGTAATAGTGAATGATGAGGTGTAAGTTAGAGGCTCTACAGGGAGGTGGCCACCTATTCTGCAACATAAGAGTGCCTTAGGCCTTTGGAACCCCTAAAATAGCTGCTCTCTATTAACACAGAGAAATGTATTCGAAATTGAGAAAATTTACTAGAACACAGTCTTCTGGACTTAAAATCTTCAAAATTGTGCCATATTCTCCTATCAGGTCTGCCCCCAGTCATTATTGCAAGTCACTTCAACCTCGTTCCTTTGTAATTTTTTTAGAAAATATGTTAAAACTGTGAAAACAATGTAAAAATGGCTTATGGTGGATCTGAAACAATAAACAATAGCTTTAAGGAACCCTTTTAGGTCTGGCTTACCATATCGGGATGTGATTGATCGTAATCACACATCGCGATAACCCTAGACCATTGTAAGCACTCTTGTAATCTCTAATGGTAATTCTACGATGCAACATGGGCTGTCGATCTACCCACTTGATCGATAGTCCTACTTGACTCCACCAGTTGTCGTCGCAAGTTTTATATGGTTTGCCTCGATATCCACTGTCTGCTTGTGCCTATTGCAATTTGTCGATTAGATTTGGACCATTGATCAACCAGATCTGACGGCTACTGTGCATTCACTGTTAACACCTCCGATACTCTATTTGTCACTATTATCACGTGTTTTTAGCCTCCCAATATTGTTTTTCCACCATTCTAAAAGGTTTTCTCATGATTTTTTTTTTTATCTTTTAAATGATTTTACGAGATTTCAAGGCTTAGAGAGTGTTCTTGGATCCATTTGGATCATGCCTTCCCACTGAAAAGTCTTTTGGACCACCAAAAGTTGGTTTTTGAGCATCGCTCAAGATAGGATATAGCTACCTCACTTGCCCAATCTCTATCCATTTTTCACTACTATGTTTTGAACCTTTGAGCTTGATCCTAAGGTACTCAACATCTTCTCTATGTGTGGTTCTCACCTTCCTATCAACAACTGTATATTCCTGTAGCTCATTTAGATATTCAGGAAACATATCATCAGTGGAAGGCAATTGACTTTGCTCTTCGAGATCTTCAATTAATGAAGGTTCAAACAATGTTAAGTTTTCTGCATTTACCACTGAATAGATGTGCATGAAAACTGAAAAATCAACGCAGAAAGCATTCTCACCAATTTTCTCAAGTATCTTGAAAGGCCCATACCTTATTGGCTTCACCCTCTTTCCTTCACCTTGCGTTCTGTCTTTGCTGATATCTGATGCAGGAGCATCAAGACCCTCTTCATCTGTAGATATGGAATAAAGAAGCGGTGTGATAATTTTAGTATTTTGTTAGGATTGGGATAAGATTGCTATGATTTTTGAGTAAAAATTAGGATAAAGCTTCAAGCTTTAAGTCATTGTGTAAAAAACAAAGGAAAAAAATCTTTTTTTTTCTAGGAGATAAGATCTCATCTTTTCCTCTTTGTATGTATCCTTTAATTATAAATAAAGGGGCAGAAAGCTCTCATCTCATCAAAGAGAGAGGGAGGAGGAGCGTGCCAAAGGTATTATGATTATATTTTCTCTCTTCACGTCCTCATGGATCATCGATTCCCTATTAAATTAGATATGTGTATTCAGTCAACTTGGAAAAAGTGGGCGGTATAGGTTCCAAAGAATTATAACCCAGCGCTATTTTCTATTTAATTAAGTGATAAAACTAGACATGTCGTATATGGGTGGTTATTTTTTTTTTATTTTCTTATGGGTCGAAGTTCAAGTCATAAGTGAAAGTAAAAGCGATGTTGATGCGTTCTTGTCGAACAATTCTCATTAGCATGTCAACGCATAAAACAAAACAGTATTTTGGACCGGAGGAGGTTACTGTGTGTTAATGATTTATAGTGTTTATTTTTTTTTCTTGTTTGCGCTGTCGGACCTGTGTAATGAGACTGTACAGATTATCATGTCGCACCATCATGTTACCCAGCTTGGCTTCTGTGGAGGCCAACCACGATTGGAGTTCTTCTAATTTTTGTGGAGGTCATTGATTAGTGCTACACAGCCATTGATGCTCCTGCGTGTTTATATGCATGTTCTACTATAGCCAGCTAAAATACCATTGCGAGAATTCCTTTTGATCGATCAAAGAAAACAAGTGGAGGTGAATGAATTAATTTTTTGGTTTTTGCAGCGGTTTATTTTGCTAGATGTTGCGGATTGTAATTTGGATGAAAGAAAAACAAGGTTTATGGGATGAGTTTCGAAAGTTTGAATGAAAGCCATGTAGAAGGTTGGAGAGGTATTAGAAGATCCTGGTTTTGCAGGGTGAAGGAGGCCTACACCTGCATCAAGTGGTATCAGAGCGGGATTGTTTTCTTGAGGAAGTTTGTTTTTTTTTTACAGTTGATAACTGAAGTGTGCTTTTTTTGAAGTGTGGTGAATAGTTGAAATAAAGATCAATTTTTAAATTAGATATGCAGCATGCACAAGTGAACAGGATTGCAACAGTGGAAAGAAGACAAGATCATGCAAGATCTTTAAGGTGAGATGAATTTTTGATTTGAAATTTATGCATTGAAGTTTATGGTTGCAGAGGAGTGGCGGTGAACCTGAATAATCCAATAAGGAAGGAATTGGATAGAGAGAACAACTGAAGTGTTCTTAGGAGAGAGTGGAAGATTGCAGAAGCCTAGAAGGAGCAAAGGTGTTGTTGAGGAAGAGGTTCCAGAAGGAGAACCCGTGCTTACCAAAAGAATAAGTGAGGAGAGCTTAGTGAGGTAAGATTGCAGCGAGGAGGACTAGCTGTTGCAGAGGCTTGTTGCAAAGGAGCTCGTGAAGAAAGAACGAGAAGAAGATGACTACTAATAGTCATAGCAAAGGTTCAGGGAAAAGCCACAGTAGAGGACATAAGAAATAGGATGCCAAGATAAATGGGACTGTAAATGATGATGTGATGCTTCAACGATGCTACAAGGAAATTGCACTGTTCGAATACTGGTTGGAGAATCCAGGATATGACAGGGAAGTTTTCATGAAGGATGGTCATGAAGCAGAAGCAGAAGATGGTAAGAAGGCGAGACTAGCTCACAGTCTCCTCGTGAATACAAATAAGCATGCTGAATTATTGCCGGAGAAGGCTGAGGAGAAAGCCAATGAAATTTTTTTTAGTCCAGAAAAAGGCTTGAAGCTGCAGAGAGAAAAGTTGGTGACTGAATCGACAAATGAGACCAGTGGATCTTGTGATTTTAATGCTAACAATTTGATTGTGTTTACAGGTGATGAGCCAAAGTATGTTGCAGAGGGACAGGAAGTTTGGGAGATAGCAACATCTATGGCGGCAGCTCAATTAACAAAAATTGGGAACAACAACAGCAAGCTGGACATAGAAATTGAAGAAATATGGCAGTTGATGATGCAGCAATCAAATTGGAGGAAAATAGAAATAGCAGCAAGCAAGATCAATCAGAACTTGAACCTGATTGACCGAAAGAAGAAGATGGAGGAAAGGACAACAGAAATGCAGCGGCAACAAAGGAATAAAGCATTTGGACGGTTGCAAAACAAATTATGGGATCCAGGAAGATCATGACCACAAACCACATGATCAGGAGATCATGATCATTTTCAACCTTGGGAGTCTGATGCAGGAGCATCAAGACCCTCTTCATCTGTAGATATGGAATAAAGAAGCGGTGTGATAATTTTAGTATTTTGTTAGGATTGGGATAAGATTGCTATGATTTTTGAGTAAAAATTAGGATAAAGCTTCAAGCTTTAAGTCATTGTGTAAAAAACAAAGGAAAAAAATCTTTTTTTTTCTAGGAGATAAGATCTCATCTTTTCCTCTTTGTATGTATCCTTTAATTATAAATAAAGGGGCAGAAAGCTCTCATCTCATCAAAGAGAGAGGGAGGAGGAGCGTGCCAAAGGTATTATGATTATATTTTCTCTCTTCACGTCCTCATGGATCATCGATTCCCTATTAAATTAGATATGTGTATTCAGTCAACTTGGAAAAAGTGGGCGGTATAGGTTCCAAAGAATTATAACCCAGCACTATTTTCTATTTAATTAAGTGATAAAACTGGACATGCCGTATATGGGTGGTGATTTTTTTTATTTTCTTGTGGGTCGAAGTTCAAGTCGTAAGTGAAAGTAAAAGCGATGTTGATGCGTTCTTGTCGAGCAATTCTCATTAGCATGTCAACACATAAAACAAAACAGTATTTTAGACTGGAGGAGGTTACTGTGTGTTAATGATTTATAACGTTTATTTTTTTTTCTTGTTTGTGTTGTCGGACCTGTGTAATGAGACTGTACAGATTATCATGTCGCACCATCATGTTACCCAGCTCGGCTTCTGTGGAGGCCAACCATGATTGCAGTTCTTCTAATTTTTGTGGAGGTCATTGATTAGTGCTACACAGCCATTGATGCTCCTGCGTGTTTATATGCCTGTTCTACTACAGCCAGCTAAAATACCATTGCGAGAATTCCTTTTGATCGATCAAAGAAAACAAGTGGAGGTGAATTTTTTTTTTTTTTGGTTTTTGTAGTTTTTTATTTTGCTAGATGTTGCGGATTGTAATTTGGATGAAAGAAAAACAAGGTTTATGGGATGAGTTTGGAAAGTTTGAATGAAAGCCATGTAGAAGGTTGGAGAGGTATTAGAAGATCCTGGTTTTACAGGGTGAAGGAGGCCTACCCCTGCATCAATATCCAACCAGACTTGATCACCAGCTTGGAAGCTATGCTCCATCCAATGCTTATGATGCCTTGCCTTGTACTTGGCTTGGATGTTTTCCAGCTATTCCTGCATTGCCTGGTGAATTTTTTGGATTTGTTCAATGAACTTAGTTTCTTTGTCCACATCACTGTGTCCACTAACTGCTACATCTTTACTAAAGAAAAAATCCAAGGGAGACCTTGGTATGAAACTAAAACAACTCTGAAAAGGAGATCTTTTTGTAGAAGAATGCTTAGCATAGTTGTAAGCATGTTGAACATAACATAAATGTTCATCGCAAAGCTTGAGATGCTTGCTGTAATAACCCTTGAACAACTAGATCACTGTCTTATTGACTACCTCTGTTTAGCCATTTGTTTGTGGATGAAAAGCTGTGCTTTTCTTTAGTCTAGTGTCCATCAATTCCCACAGACTTGAGCAAAACTTCCCAACAAATTGGGAATCTTCATCAGACACTATGGAAGTCGGTAACCCAAAATGCACCTAGACATGTTGAAAGAATAATTTCGCTATTTGTTTAGCTGTAATATGTTTGTTACAAGGTATTAAAATACAAATTTTTCTAAATTTGTACACAATAACATACAAATAGTCATGACCTTTCCTAGATTTTGGCAATCCACCAACAAAATCCATGGAAACACTTTCCCGGGATGAGAAGGAACCAGAAGTGGGGTGTACAAGCCTAGTTTTCTATTGCTGGGTTTGCTTTTAGGACACATGGTACACCCTTTAATATATCTAGAAACTGTTTCATGCATTTTTGACCAATAGGAGAGTCTTTGCAATTGTGCAATTGTTTTACTTACACCAAAATGACCAGATATCAGAGAAGTATGTGCTTCCTGAATTATGTTAACTCTTTTAGTTTGTGGAATGTATAACTTTCTCAAATGATACAAGAGTTGGTCCTTAACATGATAATCCAATTCTTCTACTTGTTTGCCATGACTTAAAGTTGCATATACATCTTTAAAATCTATATCTTGAGCATATTGCTCAGTGTAGCTTTCATGCATTACTGAGTTATGCTTAAGTATAGCTGATGCATTTATAATTGGTCTAGACAACATATCTACAACTTTATTATGTATGCACTTCTTATATATGATGACTAGATGAAACTGTTGTAGGAAGCCCATCGACCTATAATGTCTTGATTGCTACAATTTAGTTTGTGAGTGCAAATATTGAAGTGGCTGATGATCCATATGTATAACTGTTTCTTTGCCCATTAAGTAATGTTTCCACTTTTTTACAGTCTATACTAATGCATACAATTCTTTACCATAGGTGGGATAATTAACTACTACAGAAATAAATGTCTCAGAATGGTATCATATGGGATTACCATGTTGCATCAACACTGCTCCCATGGCATAGTCATTGGCATCTATTTCAATCTCAAATGGTCTTTGAAGATCTAGCAATGCTAGTACTAGTGCTGTACTAATTGTTCCATTCAAGTTGCCGAAGGCTTTCTGCTATTTGCCTCCCCACTGAAACACCTTGTTCAATCCTGTCAAAGCATGTAAGGGAGCTTCAATTAAGGAAAATTTAGCAATAAACCTTCTCCAATACTGTGTTGCTCCTAGAAATCTTCTAACTTCTTTAGTAGATTTGGGTTTAGGCCAGCTTGCAATGACTTCAACCTTAGAGTGATCTATCTTCAATTCACCACCCCCTACAATATGACCCAAATAATTTACAGATGTTTTTCCAAATTCACACTTTGATAATTTAACATAGACATTTTATTTTTTCAAAACATCTAGAGTCTGCTTTACATGCTTCAAATGTTCATCCCATGTTTTACTGAAAACAAGAATGTCATCTAAATATACAATTACAAAATCATCAATAAAATCCCTGAGTACATCATTCATAAATCTCATGAAAGTGGCAGGATCATTAGTTAAGCCAAAAGCCATAACTAGCCATTCATACAACCCTTGCTTTGTTTTAAAGGTAGTCTTCTATGCATCTTGCTCTACTACTCTGACCTGATGGTAACCATTATGCAAATCCAACTTGGAAAAGTAAACAACTTCCTTCAATTGATCCAATAGATCATCAATGCGAGGAAGGGGATAACGATTCTTGGTCATTATTTTATTCAGTGCTTGGTAATCAATGCACAACCTCCATGAACTATCTTTCTTCCTCACCAACACGTTTGGAGATCCGCATGGTGATCTACTTGGTCTTATGAACACTTTCTCGAGTAGCTCCTATGCCTGCTTCTTGATCTCTGTATTCTCTAAAGCGGATAACCTGTACATTCCGATGTTAGGCAATGGAGCATCTTGCTACAAATTAATATCATCTACAATTTTCCTTTTGCAGGGCAGATCTTTAGGTTCTTGAAATAGGATATCATATTCTAAAACAACTTTTTCTAAATCAACTTGTTTTTTAGCATCATAGTGTTCAAATACATTGGTCTTGTCAGGTTTCTTTTCCTTTACAACCATCAGTAAAAATTTCTTGCATGAATTTACAATTCTTTTCATCTGCCCTGAGTTTATGAGAGTATAATTATTCTTGAGTTTATGAGCTCTTACAATATATTCTATTCCATCATTAATGAGTTGATACTTATTTTCAACTCTATAGAAAATGGATTTTATATCATACAAGTAAGGACTTCCTAAAACAATTCCACATATATTCAAGGGAACAATATCTAACTCAACGTCATCTACAATTGCGGACCCAAAAGAAAACCTAAGTTTACATTGTCTAGTCACTTGTAGCTTTGCTTCATCACATACCCAACCTAATGGATATGGCTTCTTGTGAGGTGTGCTTAGTAGTCCCAATTTCTTTACAATTGCTTCAGAAATCAAGTTTACATGTGAGCCTCAATCAAATAAAGTATCAATCTTTCGATGCTTGGAAACAGATCTTATATGAAAAATCTCATGTCTTTTCCTCTCATTTTATTCACTATCAATAGTTTGTGTAGAATTACTAGTAGATGCTTCATAATTTTGACCTTTTATACCTATAGTTGTGATTGTTGTTTCATCACCTGACTATGACCCCAAATCCTTATGTATAGCAGCAATAGTCTTCTTCTTCTTGCCATCGAAATTCTTGGGTTTCAGCTCCGGATGCAAAGACCAACAATGTTCATCATCATGTCCATCCTTCTTGTAGTGAGTGCATGAAGGTTTGGATTTTTGGACAGAATTTTCCTTCCTCTCTTTCCATTTCTGCTTCCTCTATTCCTTGTTTTTTCCTGCGGTGGGTTTTGATGATCCCTCAAACTCTGGGTTCACATTCTTGCCTCTAGCCTCTAGATGTGTAGCTTGAACAGATACCTCATCTATGCTAGTAGGGTTAAACATGAGAATGGTGTGCCTCAAATAGCTGTGTAGACCACCTATATACTTTAGTAAAGTTTCAATTGAGTCTAAATAAATGTCTAGAATTAAAGCTCTTTTTCTAAATTCTTGGGTGTAGCTTTGTACACTTTGCCCTTTTAATTGGAGAAGAGTTTGCCAACTCATCATAGCGTGTTGCATATAAGCTAGTGGATGGAATTGTTTTTTTATATTAGAAACAAATTCACTCCAGACAGAAATAATTTTACCATGCTTCTTGAAGTCAACTTGTGTCTTGCCTTCCCACCATACCAGGTAGTTCCTCCAAGGCATAAGCTGGCCAACTAAATTTTACTCTTGTCTTAATCAATATTTTGCACCCTGTAATACACATCAATCTGTCCAATCCAATTATCTAGATTCTCTACATTTAATTCTCCATCATGTATTGGCAAATCAAATTTAACACTTAATTTAATCAAACATGTTTTTTTTGTTTTATTTTTAGGGCTATCAGGAGATGTGGATAGAGAAGCCTCTTTTCCATTCCCTCTACCTTCAGAATGGCCATCTAGAAGAGATTCTTCTATTCCTTTGTCTTGTTTGGATATTGAAGAATCTTCACTTATACCATTCTTAAATTATCGCTACAACTCTTCTACCATGGCTCTCATGGTCATGAAATTATCCATGAACTGAAGGTCTGATTCCAAGGGATTTTCTTCTGCCATTTTCCTCCTAGGATAGACTCTTCCAATTTCTGGGTTAGTCTCAACCAATTCTCCTTCTCCTGATTTGAGCTTTGACCTAGTTAGCATTCAACAATCCAGCACAAGCTTGTCTAACCTTAGCAAACCTAAAGCTATGATACCACTTGAACTGATAAGGAGATCTAAGACAATTAATAAGGTATTACAAACTCATGTGGATGGATTTTCCTATGTCATTTTATGTAATGGATCGATAATATTGCGAAATACACAGACAATGAAGCAGTAAAGAAGTATAATAGACAACATACATAAACACAACAAATTTAATAAGGGGTTCACCCAGTACTCCTCGGCTACATCTCCTAGTCCAACCTTCAGTGGTGACCTTTATATTATGTCTTCAAACATAGTTTTACAATAGTGTGAGCTCAATTTGAGACTCAATACACAACACATACAACAACAGAGTTTGCTTGAACCTCTCAAGACTCTCTGAGTACACAGACTCTCTTAGTCACTCTACGTTTATATCTTTGCTCTGTCTTGGCACTCCCTTCCATACTACCTGCCTCCTATTTACTCTCTGTCTTTGGCTTTAAAGCCAATCTGGGTTTCCCATTCATTTCTCCTTCTCAACTTTCTATCTCCCTGACCTCTGTCCGCTCGAATCCCTCCTATAGCGTTACACAATCATTACATAATGCATGCAGGGGAGGTGGCCACCTATTCTGCAACATAAGAGTGCCTCGGGCCTTTGGAACCTCTGAAACAACTGCTCTTTGTTAACATAGAGAAATGTATTCGAAACTGAGAAAATCTGCCAAAACACAGTCTTCCGGACTTCAAATTTTCAAATTGTCCCCTATTCTCCTATCGGGTCCACCCCTAATCACTATTGTAAGTCGCTTTAGCCTCGTTCCTTTGTATTTTTTTTAAAATACATTAAAACTATGAAAACAACATAAAAATGGCTTATGGAAGATCCGAAATAATACAAAATAGCTTTAAGGAACCCTTTCAGGTCTGGCTTATCGCATCACATATATGTATGTGTCTATAGCCCGCTCCTCTATGTAGCCCCAATTGCGATATCACAATGCGATTGATCATAATCGCACATCACAATAATCCCGGGCCATTGTAAGTTCTCTTGTAATATCTGATGGCAATCCTGTGATGCAACTTGGGCCATCGATCTACGTGCTTGATTGACAGTCCTAGTTGACTCCGCTTATTGCCATCGCAAGTTTTACATGGTTTGTGCCGATATTTGTTGTCTGCCTGTGCCGATTGGGATTTGCTGATCAGATTTGGACTGTTGATCAGCTAGATCTGAAGGCTACTGTGCATTCACTATTCACGCTTTTGATACTCTATTTTTCACTATTCTCACTTTTTTTTGGCCTCCCGATAATGTTTTTCTGCCATTCTTAAAAGGTTTTCTCATGCAATTTTTTTTATATATTTTAAATGATTTGAAGAGATTTCAAGACTTAGAGAGTGTTCTTGGATCCATTTGGATCAGTGTGAATAGTAGAGTTGCAACTGAATAGAAGGAAAGAGGAAGTTCTCAAGAGATAGTTGAGATGGTCGCTACTGGGCTTCATGATCATGCTATGTTGGATGGAGCTTCCATATATGTTATTTGGAACATAAGGATGTCCTTCCTTCTAGATGAATATAGATTGAAATCCTATATTGATGCGATGGTTGCAATTCCACAGATGCAAATCAACTAGAAGAGTAGAAAAAAAGAGATGGCACATGAAAAGAGGTTGATCCTAGATGGATTCCAAGATCATATTGTATGACATATAGCTAGCAAAGATACTACCAAAGAGATGTGGGAGACTCTCTCTATGCTATACCAAGGTACTTTTGAACAACGAAAGAAGTAATTAGAGGAGAAGTTTAGATGAATTAGGATGCAAAAGCGGGAATGCACAAACCCCTTTCTCACCAGGATTTAGGAGATCTAAGACCAACTACTAGTTGTTGGGGTAGCACTTCAACCCACAGAGCTAGTGCGATTGGCACTCAACAGTGTCTTAGAAGAGTGGCATGTATTGATCCAAAGTATCTTGGGAAGAGATAACTTTCCAAGGTGGGAGAACATGTGGGCCAATTTTTAGTAGGAAGAGTTAAGACAAGCTCTATTGAAGAGCTCCATCATTGTCAACAGTTGCAGGTCGAAGCAAGTCACGGAGGAGGAGAATGTGTCCCTCACATTTGAGGGTCCCTATTAGGGACAAGGGGAGAACATAAAGAAGAAGAAGGATCTTTCAAAGGTCAGGTTCTCTATATGTGGTGAGCTTGACCACTATAGTACACAATGTCCTCTCAAGAAGAAGGACAAGGATGACAAGCAGGACCAATAGGTAGCTTCTGCAGAGATTGATAGGATTTCCTCTAGTCTGGAGGAAGACTTCATGATTTTTGTAGGTATACCTCCAAGATTGAAGTGGGGACATTTGGTGATGTAACCCTAGAGCAATACAGATGGTTAGGATCCTTGAGGAGTCCACCTTTTGCATAAATACCTTTCTACTAGGGCCCATAGTATTTAGCAGGAGGATGGATTAGTGACAGTTGTTCCAGACAAATGCTAGAGCGACAGTTCCAAAGACTAGTAGTAGTCAGATGCTGGGGAGCGTAGTGAAAAGTTAGCAGTAGCGCAGTTGGCATAGCACAAAGTCAAAAATAGTGTGGATTCTTCAATGAGAGTGCAGATAATAGCAACAACCAGAGACTTGGGTGACAAATGCATTAAACTAATCATAGTTGATTCAATATTTTGGATGCTTCTCAGTTGCAGATGTTATAGTTGCAACAACAACAAATGAGAGGGAGTTGTAGTGTAGATGTATCGTTGGCAAAAAAGTCACTATCAACACATATTCAACATATATGAGAGTTGTGTAGTGGTTGGTGGCAATTATGTCTAGACACTAACAACATGATAGGAGATGATGTAGAGGCAGGGTGTTGCTACAAGGGGTGCAGTAGCACTACAACACATTCCTCACTAAGATGTATTTTTAGTTTTTGTACCATAAGATGTGTTCTAGGAGTGAGATTTTCTAGAGATGCTAGAATACATGAGATCTCAGAAACCCAGAAATCGTTTCTTGAAATTTCACCTAGAAATGACTTTATTAGATTATTCACTAGTTTTAAATATTTCAAAAGTCTAAACTTAGGGAATATGGTTAATTAATTAGTATAAATTAAGTCAAGGCGATAATCATCTCAAAACTCACACGGATCTATCTAGAAATTATCTTGTCCATTGATGATGTTTTATTCTTGGTCGTTGGTGCTCCAACATAGGATTATAAGAGGAGCTTGATGTGGTGATACAGGAGAAACTTGAGATGTTTGATTTCTGAGCAGATCCATTTCTAGAGCAACAAAAATCATTTTCCGAAGAGAGCTAGAGATCGAAGTGGTGTGAGAGGGGTAGTGATTCATGATCTTTTACTAACAAGTTCATCAAAATTACATATAACATAGTTAATTAACATTGGAACTTAAAAGCATATAAACAATGCGGAAGTAATTAGAAAAACACAAAAAAACCATCACACAATGATTTTATTACGAAGTTCATCCAATTTGGACTACGTCTCTTGGCCGTTCTCAATAGTGGGAAGGCCTTCCTTCTATTAGTGGCATAAAATAGATAAAAGTACAAGAAATAAGAAATTACAACCCTTATACCTCCAAGTTGAGAGATGGGCAGAGAATTAATAGCCCTGCTTTAGAAATAAGGATTACCACTAAACTCTTGATGAAAAATAATGCAAAAGCACATATCAAAACTCCCTATTTCGATAATTAGGCCTTTTGCAACCTTCTCAGAACCTCCCTAATGCTCAAGGTGAGGTTTCAACCTATTGCCAACGTCATAATCTATTGTCTACAATAGATTTTGAGTATTCAATTATTCCCCTTTGTTTTGTCCCGACACAAACAATCGTATATATAAGCATGGTGGCATCCCTCAAAATAGGGGTAGCTGTAACATAAGAACCCAACTTAGCAGGCGAAATCCGGCTAGAAGGATTCATGACAACAACCTTACCACAATAGTGAAGCCCCTTTCTAATAAGGCAACCATTTTCAACTGTGCATGAGTCTTGGCAGTGGGTTTATTGGCTCTTCCAACTTATCACCAAATAGTGGAAGCCAAGGCACAAACATCCTGTGATAATGATGCACCTGACAGGAGTCTAAACCATAGAACATAATGTTTCACGTACGACAATCCCATTGAGATCGCAATCGGCATGCAACCATCAGCGTACTAGTCTAGTGCTCTATAACATTTGCAGACCCTTCGGGTTTGTTAATCACAATATATAACACTTCATGTCCTACCCCCCATTGCAATATTACAATCAACGTCTATCGTAAAATCGAAATCGATGCTTTTCGTCGAGGCATTTTGTAACACCATCCATGCTTCTGCGATTTTCAATATGTGATAAAGTCACATCACAACCAGATCTTCGTCGAGGCAGATATACCTTTTTGTTCCTCTTCTGACCTGCAATATGCAATATCATAATCACAGTTGGCAATGCCAGGGGCCAATTCTCCTTAAGTCACTCCTCCTTTTCATCGATATGCGATATGTGGGGCCCAATGGCAACCTTCCACCTAGTGTTCCCTGATTCGCTGAATCTTTTCCACGTCATCTTCTCCTGCCACCTTGACAACTCGAACTTAAACTTTGACTTACTCTAACATTGTTATCTAGATTTAGATTTGAGTGTCATTCACACTGTTAGAATCTGGATGCTGAGAACCTAGATCTGACATTAAGTTTATCTAGATTCTACCACTTTGAATTTTTATCCTTTTACCATGCCACTAGTACTTTTCTAAATATTCACTTGGATCAATCCTTCCCACTAAGAGATTTTAGACTGCTAAAAGACTTTTCATTCAATTAGAAAGTGAGGAAATTGCTCCCTCACTTTTTTCCTTCTCCATCCATTGAGCTTAGCTTGGATGCATTCCTTTGAATCCAACATAGATATACTCCACATCTCCCCATTGTGAATTTAAGATCCTCCAATTGAGTATGATATCATCGGGTAGCTTATCTAGATACTTTGGTACAAAATCATCCATGTAGGAATTTTCACAACCTCCTCGTTATCCATAACCAATGGAGGTTCATAAAGCTTCAGGTTTTCCACATTTACCACAGATTACATTTGCTTATAATTAGGCAAGTCAAGATGAAAAGAATTGTCTCCAATTTTCAACAATATAATGAAGGTACCATATCTAATGTGTCTCATTTTCTTCCCTTTACCCTTCATTCTATGTTTGCTGATATGGAGCCACACCTTGTCCCCAACTTGAAACTTATGGTCAACTTGATGCTTATCATGTCGACCTTTATACCAAGCTTGACTCCTCTCCAACTACTCTTGCACTCCCTGATGAATCACCTGTATCCACTGAATGAACTTCTGTGATTTGTCCCTATCATCTCATCCATTGCTATCCTCCTCATTGCCAAAGACAATGTTTAAGGGATCTCTAGGTAGATAGCTAAAACATGTCTCAAATGGTGAGCTCTGTGTAGATGAATGCATTGCTCGATTGTATGTATGCTACACATAAGGAAGTTGTTCATCCCACCACTTGGGATGTTTCCCATAATAGCCTTGCAGCAAGTGTACCATAGTGTGGTTGAAAACCTCTGCCTGTCCATCATTCTATGGATAAAATTCCGTACTTCTTTTCAGCTTGGTGTCCATCATTCTCCACAAGCTGGTCCAAAAATCCTTAAGAACACGAGAGTCTTGATGTAACACAATAGGTTTGGGAAACCAAAAATGGACCCAAACATGCTGAAGGAAAAGAAAAGGAGTCTGTTCAACAGTGACCTGATTTTTACAAGGCATTAAAATACACATTTTACTAAACCTATCCACAATGACATACAAATAGTCGTGACCTTTCCTAGATATAGGAAAACCTTGTACAAAATTCATGGACACACCTTCCCATGGTCAAATCGGAATAGGAAGCAGCATGTAGAGCCCAATTTTTCTATTAGAGGGATTTGAAATAGAACACAACACACAACCCTTTACAAAGCGAGTCACAATGTTTCTCGTATGAGGCCAAAATTAAAACCTCTTCAAATGACATAAAGTTTTCTTAATTCCAAAATGACTAGACACCAGAGATGATCCAGGTGGATGTTGGTGGCCACCCACCTATCCCATTTGGACCCCCACAATTGTCTCTCTCAGAATTTTCAGTTTCCTTAATTGTAGCACAACTTACTATTTTTAGCAGTTTTTCGAGTCCTGAACTTCCGGAGCCGTTTTGAGGCCCTAAACGACGCTTTTTGGGGAATCCAGGGGCAACACGGGTCCATGGAATGGACCGTGTTGCCCGTTCCAACAATGGTATTTCTCGGATAGATCTTTCTAACGAGCTATCATACGCGTCAAACGGAGATCGTATGCCAAAGTTACGACC
>APFE030614093.1:18645-52764 GCA_000404065.3 Pinus taeda
GCTGTCAAAATCGAGCAAAAGTTCAAACAGAAGAAGCGAGACTTTGGATCTACAAATCCGAAGCCCAAAGGACAAAGCCAAGTCGGGGTTACCCAAGACAACCCGTCGAAGCCGCAAGAGAAGAACAACACCACGAAGCCAAAGAAGGACACAGGAAAGTGGTGTGAGTTCCAAAAGAGTCCCACTCATAACACAAGTGAGTGCCGGACCAGGCAGTCATTGGTGGCCGAGTTGAAGGCTTCCGAATCAGATACATGTTCTGACCCTGAGCCAGAACCCGACAAGTGGAATGGCAAAGGGAAGTAGATCATTGATGCGGATCCCAGTGCGACTGTTGCCACTGCGAAAATCCAGAAGAATGAGCCTGAAGAGCCAGAGGAGGGGGAACATCTTTTCCACTCACAGATGTGGGTGAAGGGTTCACCGCTACAATTCATTTTCGACAGTGGCAGCCAAAAGAACCTCATTTCAGCAGAGTTTGTGAAGCAGTTGGGCCTACTGACTACACCACACCCACAACCATATAGTATCGGGTGGCTTCATGAAGGACGAGATGTCAAAGTTCGCCAACAGTGCCGCTTCCCTACAGCATCAAACAATTCACAGACGAGGTATTGTGTGATGTTACACCTCTGGATGTTTGTGATGTACTATTAGGCCTACCATACCAGTGGATGCGACATGTTGTGTATGAGTCAAGGCCTCGTGCTGCCATTATTTCTTTGAATAATTCATTATACAGGATACCAGAGGTAGCCCACCTACCGCCACATCTTTGATCACTGCTAAGAAAGGTAGCAAGCTCATATCACAGACCAGGAAATTCATCTGTATGGTTCACTCCCAAAGTAAGGGGAAGATCGTTACTACATCCATGACCCCCGCAAAGGGTTCCTCCACGCAGCAGCAACAACAGAAGGATACAGTCATGACAGAACACAGAAACAACTTCTCCTCACCCACAGGGGTACCACACAAGTTTCAGGTGGGCAAAAAAGTCTGGTTGCATCGAAAGAAAGAACGCCTTACCAGAACCCATCAGAATCTCAGACCACTCCAACATGGTCCTTACAGCAGTACCAAGCTTGTGGGGAACAATGCTTTGGAGCCCAACATTCATCCATTCTTTCACCTGCACGAAGTGTTCAATGTGGATCGTCGTCAACCATGCTTTCCACCATTACTGGACACATCAGACAGTGCAGAACAAGTTCAGCAGATGGAGGAACTCAACGCAATGGGGACCATTGCTTCCTAAGGGTGGATGAATGATCCAGGTGGATGTTGGTGGCCACCCACCTATCCCATTTGGACCCCCACAATTGTCTCTCTCAGCATTTTCAGTTTCCTTAATTGTAGCACAGCTTACTATTTTTAGCAGTTTTTCGGGTCTTGAACTTCCGGAGCCGTTTTGAGGCCCTAAACGACGCTTTTTGGGGAATCCAGGGGCAACACGGGTCCATGGAATGGACCCGTGTTTCCCATTCCAACAATGGTAGTTCTCGGATAGATCTTTCTAACGAGCTATCATACGCGTCAAACGGAGATCGTATGCCAAAGTTACGACCCCAGGAAATTGATGTACCAATTTACCCAAAACGGGGCCCACAATTTGGCGTTTCATCTTTCTAAGGGTCGGTTTTGGAATGTGAATGGTTTTCCTTGTTTCTCAATAATAAATAGGCCTTCGAGCCTCTTGTAACACAAGTTCGGAACAGTTCAGAGACATGTAGCCGCACATCTCTTCTCAGAGATAAAGCACCACGTCTAGCTGGTTTATTTCCAATTCTGGTTGTAAGCATATTTCGGTATTTTCCATTAATGAAACGAAGTGTTATTTCCGCTGCACCTCTTTATTTATGGTTATCGCATCTCTGTATTTATGGTTATCTCTGTAATCTATTGCATTCCTATTTAAATCCGGATCAAGAGAGCTATGAGACACTTGGATTACATGAACCCTTTCATCGCTGGGTATGCACAATTTTCCAAGGTGTTACAATAGATTTCCCTGCAAATAATAATTGTCCACCTACGATCCATGAGTTAGTTTTTCATAGATTTCTTTAAAGTACTATCATTAACATACTATTCAGCATAACTTTCTAATGACAAAGAAACATTTTGCAAAACTACAAATGCATAAATAGAAGGGAGAGAAAGCATATATGCTACTTTGTTGCTGGCACACTTCTTACATATTATTACCAAATGAAACTATTGGAGGAATCCAATCCATCCAGAGTGACGGGCTTACTGAAGCTTGGTTTATGATTGAAGATACTACAAGGGCTAATGATCTATGTGGATGATGGTCTCCTTGTTGATCAAATAGTGTTTCCACTTTTTTACACTTTGGACCAAGGCATACAACTCCCTGTCATATGTAGGATAATTCAAAAAAGCCTGAGAGAAGGTATCTGAATGGTAAGATACAAGCTTTCTTTGCTCCATCAATACAGTGCCCATGGCATATCCACTGGCATCTATTTCAATTTCGAAAGGTGGCTAAAGGTCTAGTAAGGCTAGCACTAGTGTTGTGCTGATCTTATATTTTAGTGTGTCGAAGGATTTCTGTTGTTTTCCTCCCCACTGAAAGGCCTACTTCACACTAGTCAAGGCATGCAAGAGGGCTACGATAACAGAGAATTTGGCAATGAACCTTCTCCAATATTGCACCATGCCCATAAAGCTTTAGACTTCTGTAACATTCACGTGCTCAGGCCAATTTTTTATTTCCTCCACTTTAGATAGAAATATCCTTAATTATCCATTATCGACAATATGTCCTAAATAAATCATTTATTACCCTCATAAACGTGGCTAGAGCATTGTACATTCTTAATGGCATCACCATCCATTCGAAGAGCCTCTCCTTGGTTTTGATCGTAGTTTTCTAGACATCCTGCTCTGCAATTCTAACCTGGTAATAACCACTATGCAAATCCAACTTTGTAAAGTAAACAACATTTTTTAGTTGATCTAACAATTCATCAATGCAAGGGAGAGGGTGTCAATTCTTCACCATGATCTTGTTCAATGCCCTATAATCTATGCACATTCTCCATGTGCAATCTTTCTTGGGCACCAACACGATCAGTGATCCACAAGGAGAAGAACTTGTTTTGATGACTCCCTGATTTAATAGTTCCTGCACTTATTTCTTGATCTCCTCCAACTCCATAGAAGCCATCATGTACAAGCCAACATTTGGTAAACAAGTATCCTATTGCAAATGGATCTCTTGTTGGATTTCCTGTTTAGTGTGCAATCCCCTCGGTTCCCTAAAAAATTCATCATATTCAGAAACAATTTCAAATAATTCCTTCTTAGGATCAATATCATAACCTTTGATAGCATCAACCATCTCATCTTCTTTCACCCTCACTACCATGAGCATGCACCCTTTACTAGAATTAACCAGTATTTTAATCTGTCCTGCACTGACAAGGCTATAACTAACTTGTGTATAATGAGCTTTGACTATATACTCTACCACATCCTTTGTGAGGTGGTATTTGTTTTCATTCCAAAATAAAATGGCCTTTCTATCATATAGATATGGGATTCCCAAGATGATTCCACAGATGTGCAAAGGTACTACATCTAACTCTACCTCATCAACTAATTTAGAATAAATTACAAATTTGGCCCTACACTGCTTCATGACCTGTAATTTGGATTTATTGCTTACCCAACCAAGCGGGTATGGACTTGGATGAGGTTCAGTTTCAAGGCCTAAACTTTTCACTAAGGACTCTGAGATTAAGTTTTCTTGGGAACCTGAATCAAACAAATTTTCCACCTTTGTATGCTTTATGGCAAATCTAATGTGGAATAACTCAATTCTATTTTTCTCACGACTTATAGGATCATTCAAATAACTAGCGCATGCAACCGAATTAGAACTATCATTAATATAAAGAGTACTTCTTGCACCCACTATCGTGCTGAATGTCTCATCGTTGAAATCCGATGCAAGGTCTTGCATTGTTTCCACTATCTTCTACTTCCCCTTTCAACCGAATCACTTCAGTCTCAACTCTAGATGCAACTTCCAACAGTGGTCCTCATCCTGACCATCTTTATTGCAATGAATGCAAGATGGTGTTGCTTCATCCCCTTTCTTGGCTATGATAGTCTTCTTATCCTTCCCTTTTCCTTTCTTCAGGACTTTTCCATTTTGAGGTTTGACTGCCATCTTCTTGATTTGGTCATCTCGATCATTCTTTCCTTGACATTGAAGATGAATAGCTTTAACAGTGGTCATATCAATTGTAGTAGGCTCAAACAGTAATAACAAGTGTCTAATGTAACTATGTAGCACACCTATATGCTTAGTTATAGTTTTGTGTACATCTAATGAGATGCTAAGATTCAGTTCTTGTTTGTGAAATTGTTCCATGAAGCTTTGTACATTCTGGCCCTTAGCTTGCCTTAAATATTGCCAATCCATAAGTGCCCTTTTCTTATAACCCAGAGGGTAGAATTGGTACTTTAATGCAGAAATGAAACTAGACTAAGAGGACTATAGGTTACTTGACTTCATGCTATCCTTTTGTAACTTTCTCTCCCACCAAACAAGAGCAGTGTCACTCAGTCAAAGAGATGGTAACTTGAATTTCACCTCATCTTCTTCAATCTACTAGTTTGAACAAAAAACCTCTATCTATCTGATCCAATTATTGATCTTTTTTGCACTACATTCTCCACTTTACATGAGCAGGTCGAACTTTATGTCTAACTTGAAGAATGGTTTCTTAGAGGCCTTCTTGGAATTTCACTAAGAATGATGAGAACTATCACTAGAAAAAAGGAAGGGAGGAGTATCTTCTCCACCACCTTCCTGGTTTCCTGATCTCATTTCCAAGTGCCTTCTCATACTCTCCAAATAGCTGGTCCACTTTTCCTACCATATTGTAGAATACCTTTCGGAAATTCTATTCCTCTTCCCAAAAAGATTCTTCATTGGCCACGTTTCTTCTTTGCAGTGCACATCCTGGTTTAGGATCAAATGAATTAAGCATTCCTTCTCCTCTTTGCAATTTGTTCTGGGTTAGCATAATCTCATGCAATTCACATCTACAAAGACGTGCTCCAATACCAAACTTGGTCCAAGATTTTTTACTTACAAATGCATCAGAGTTACAAATAAGAGAGTTAATTAACCATGGAACTTAAAAGCAAATAAATAATGTGCAAATAATCAAAAGAACACAAAAAAAACATGACACAATGATTTGATTACGAAGTTCATTAAATTTGGACTCTGTCTCTGACTCCTTCTCAATAGTGGGGAGGCTTTCTTTCTATTAGTGGCATAAAAGAGATAAAAGTACAAGTAGCAATCAATTACAACCCTTATACCTCGAAGATGATAGATGGGCAGAGAATGGAGAGCCCATTTTCAGAAACATGCAGTACGACTAAACTCTCGAAAATTAGTGCAAACACGCCTATCCAAAATCCCAATTTGGATAATCAAGCCTTCTACAACCTTCTCGAAACATCCCTACTACTCAAGGTGAGGCGTCGGTGTGTTGTGAGGGTCAAGGTATACTGTGTGCAATAGATTATGAGTCTTCAACCAGTCCCCTTCATTTTATTTTGACACAAACAGTCGTATATCATCCCTCAAAATCGAGGCAATTCTAACATAAGAACCCATCTTAGCAGGTAGAATCGGACCAGAAGGATTCACGAAAACAAACTTATTGCAATAGTGAAGCCCCTTTCCAATAAGGAAACCCATTTCAACTACGCATGAGTCTCGACGAACAATCCAAGCCAAGACATAGGCATCCTGCAATAACCATGAGCCCGACAAGAGTGTTAACCATAAAAGATAATGTTTTGCATCTGGAAATCCCATAGAAATCACGATCAGCATGAAACCATCGACATACTGGTCTACCACTCTGCAACATCTATGGACCCATTAGGTTTATGAATCACAATATATAACATTTCAGGTCCTTCCCCCCATTGCAATATCGCAATCGACATCGACTGTGAAATTGCAATTGATTCTTTCCAATGATATCTTTTCTGCGATTTGTGATATGCGATAAAATCACATCACAACTGGGTCTTCATTAGCGCCGATATACCTTTTTTTCCTCCTCCTGCCCATGATATGTGATATCACAATCGCACCCAAAAATTCCAGTGGATGATTCTCCTTAAGTTGCTCCTCCTTTTTGTTGATATGTGATATGCAGGGCCTAGTGGCGACCTGCCACATGGTGTTCCCTCATTCGCTGAAACTTTTCCATGTCATCTTCTCCTACCACTTGGACAAGTCAATCTCAAACTTTGACTTGCTCTAACTTTGTCATCTGGACTTAGATTTGAGTGTCGTTCACACCATTGGAATGAGGATGATGAGCACTTCAATATGTTGATAAGTTTATCCAGATTCTTCAATTTTGAATTTTGAGCCTTTTACCATGCCACTGGTACTTTTCTGAAGATCCACCTCGATCGAGTAGAGAGGGTGAGCCTAGAGGATATATTTCCATATCTAGAGAGATAGTAGCAAGAGGGCTGAGTTATCATAGAGAGGCAGCAAAGAGCCTCTGCGAAGAAGCTTCAGCAACGTAAATTGATTTTTTGGTGAGAAAAATCACACTCAGTTCCAGAGGTCATACAGAGGTTCCAAAAATCGAAAGAGATGATTTTCTCAGCAGCTGGAGGCAGAACGACTTCATTAGAGGAAGTTTTGAACCACACATGTGGGAGGCAGCACAAAGGAAATGTAGAAGGGCTCGTGCTTGGTTTTAGATGAGAAGTTTGTTGAAGGCAAGTCGTGCCAGAGATGGCATGTGGGAGAAGGGAAATTAGCTTCAATATTTTTCCCATATTTTCTTGTTGTTGATTTCGAGTTTTAGGCATCTAGATTGTACTCAGATTTTTCACTATTGGTTAATAATAAAACCCATAGCTTCTACACCAATTTTCCCAAGTTCGGTTTTTCTCGGGACATTTTCCCAAAAATAATTTTGTTATTTTTATGTGTGTGCACTAGCATCTCTCCCAACATTCATATTATTTGCATATATTGCATAGTTATTTATTCAATATTTGTTGTAGAAAATGACAAATAAATTGTTAAATTAAATTAACAATTAAGAGAATTTTCAGTTGTTGCAATAGAATTCCGATTTGAAATTTTCACAATTTCTTCTTTAATCTCAGAACATAAATAACATCATGAAGAAGAAAAGATTCCCAAGAGGCAAAATGAAATTTGGTAGTGCTAAAGACCTTTATAGGATGAGTGGAGTTGTCTACAAGAATGATATTTAGCTTTTAGTCCCTCTCAACTAGTTTTGAGAGGAATTCCTAATACCCAGAGAAATGTCTAGAATGCTCACTATCAACTAACCAGTTATCACATGAATCTCGAGGAGAGGAACTAGAAATAACATAAATTAGAATATATTCAGAATGTGAAGCATCAAGCTTACTTTCATACCTTGAGTTACTTAATCTCTTCTATAGAAGATATCCATTTTCTCTATCATCAGGGGCATCTATCCTTATTCTATCATCTCTCCTTATTCTATCATTACCTCTTCATCCATCATCACATTTTATTCTACCATTTAAACTCATTGTTAAAGCCTCAGTTCAAGGTTTCATCATATATCGTCCTTGGATAGTCTCAAACATAACGACCATGCTTATTCTAGTTGAAACATTCAACTTGAGGCCTTTCTTTTCTATACCTTCTATTAGATTCCTTGAATTCAGGAGACGTCTTTTTGGATAATATGGTCTCCCTCTACCTTTCCTCTTCTTATCTTGAGGAGAAAATTCATAGGGTTTTCCTTCTTTAAACTTTTGAATCCTCCCTCTCCCAATCATCCAGGTCTCCTCTTGATCACATTTACCAATGATCACAACAAATGTCAGGAGTATATTATTGTTTGTTATAGCCAATGAAGGTTTACCTAATAGGAGGAAGACCTTCAAGAGTGACCATCACCAACTCTATATTAGATATGGGCTCACCAATAGTTTTAAGAACATCCCTTCATTGGGATACCCTCATGACATAGTATTGCACAGATTCACCTTTATTAATATTCAATTCCTTGACTTTATTCTTTAAGCAGAGGATATAATTTAAGTTGTTTACTTCATACATCCAAAAAGACTTATCATATATGTCCTTATACTTCTTCAATTTTCCAACGTAAACAAGCAAATGATCTTGCAAAGAATCAATAAGAATGTTATTATCTTTGATCTCACATTTCTTATACTTGGACTTGGTAACAATAGGTGCATTCTCTGGAGGAATAGGAGCTTTCTTACACATATTTGAAGACATCATTTTCATACAATATTACTTCCAACCTGATCTTCGAAGCAACAAATTTAGATGAATTACCTAGATTCACATTATCCTTGAAGAAAGAGGAAGACATCTTAACCAACTAAAATAGGCTCCTTTAGCTTCTTCCAAAGATGATTATTATTGTATCTTGTCTCCTTGGGATTGTATTCACCTAAGCTTTGATACCATATTAATTTTCCACTATTCTATGTAGTTACATTCAATCTAGCTCAATTATTTTCTTCAATTAGCAATCACTATCAAATGCAATTTAATCTTCCAATAACAAATATAAATTGTAGATAAACAATAAATGCAATGAAAAATAGAATACAATGAAGAGAAATATAAAACATAATCTTTGGTCGAAGACCAGGGAAAAAACTCACAAAGGGGAAAACCCTTTCAAATTCCTCTTATTAGAATGTGATAAAATGTTAAGTAGAGAGATACAATGATTGAATTCATCAACAACAAATCCAAAGTCAATTCTTTGACCATCAAAGAGATCAACCAATTGACATCCAATACATGAGCCTTAAATTCACATTTGGTCAACAAGTCAAAGTTTTGCAAATCTTTAAAAGTCAACAATAGTCAAATGTGTCCTAACCATTCCATAAGCCAATGGCCAAACTCCTCCAAACGAGCTTGGTCAATAGTCAAAATACTTGTCCTTCCTTGTTGGTCAAACTCAATCAACAGAGAGAAAAAAATATGCAGTCAAACTTCAGATTTCAAAGGTCAGTGTCAATGATCAACAATAGTAAAAAATGCCCAAATTTTTTTGTCTCATCAACATAAAAACATGCCTTCCAAAAAATGGAATTATGCAAGTCAAATCATGTCAAAAGTCTATGTTAAACTTGGTCAATAGTCATCCGAGTAAAAGGTCAACACAAATTTCAGATTTTCCTCTATCTGTTTATGTGTGAACTTGGCTACCCTTATTTAGGCCTATACAAACCAATCACAATAGGAGAGAGAAGAACATTTTTGATGTGATGTCTGAAGGAGATTTCCTTGCCCTCTATTTATATCCTTCTTTGGAGACACAATTTTTTCTTTAGGTCAACCTGAACTTTTGTGGACATCCAGGTTTTCACATAAAAATATATTTTTCCTTGACCAAATTAAATTTTTCCAAGGGAATGGAAGGTATTCTTTGGATGAGGAAGGTTGTCTAAAGGAGGAAATTTATCCCTAAGCTACTAAATGAACAAACCTATTCTAACCAATATTGGCAGGAAACAACCAAGGAAGATTTGTTTCTTTCAAATTAGAATTTATGTCCAAGGGTCTCATCTCAGTTTTCACTCTTGCCTTTTTCCCCTGATGCCCCCTCATTTCTTCCTCTTGAGCTCCTCTTTTAAATTTTCTAAAGCTCAATTTTAACAGAGCCTCTAAAGGAAACCGAACAGTAGCAAGTTATGGAGGTATCCTTAGAAATAACTTAGTATCTCATATTTATATTTTTTCAACTACCATTAGATTCAATAAAAAGAATGTGGAAAACTAAAGGCATGGGAGGAAGGATTGATCATTGCTTAGACCCAAGGTTCTCCAAACTTTTAGTGGAGAAAGACTCACAACCTGCCATAAATAGGATTTACAACATTATGAATGGCATGCCAATAGGTAAAATATCATGAATTTGGAGACTTAGATGTCTTCTCGTTCATGTTTGTTCACTCCTTTCCTCCATAAGACTGCTCGTTCCTACTCACGTCACAAGAACTAGAAATATAATTGCAAAAAATCTTGGAAATCATGGTTGTGTCACTTTAGTAACTATGATGTCCTCCGCTGGAATTTTTTTCGCATATTCTTTTCTTAATAAAGAATGTTAAAGCCTGGCTTAGGGAGATTTGAATTCACTAGGGGTGCCCAGATTGAGAGATGGTGTAGGGTGGGCTATTATCGTCCCATATAGCCACATGTTAAGGGGACATGGTATAATTCTACGACAAGGGTTTAGTTGGTGGCATGTAAGAGGTAGTAGGATCCATCCATCACACTGACCTATGATTAACACACCACATCATTTGTTTGTTGGAAAAGTGTTTTGACAAATTTTCATACAACGAGGGAGGATTTCACATTCCATGAGGAAATCGACCCTCTGAATGTGGTTTTCTCTTTTTTGTGGTTCATTAAGGTGGCACTTAATGATTTTCAATGAGAGAAGGATTGTAATAGATCCCAACTCAGACACTTTAGTTTGCATTATTACCCTAATAGCTCTTCACTCAAAATCGTGGTTTAGAGCATGGCCACAAGGTCAAGGAATCAACAATTCACCCATGGGATGGGTGTTATATTTATTTACTCCATGTGGGAAGTGATTGTGCCTTTGAGGATGTTTGATAGGGTTTCATTTTAGGATTTAGCTTATTCAAGCACAATATTGGGGGAGTCATGTAGGAAATGAAAGCAAGTTATTATTGTTTCCCTCACCTTGTTCACCTATAATTTCTTTACTGGACTATTATGGGTCTTTCTCACACCCTAGCTTCACCTAGGAAAAATTTCATTCATTCAGAATCTAATCTATCAAGCCCTCCACATCTAGTCTAGCATTCAACATGGAGATTACCTTGGTAGCAATGGTTTCAATTGCAAATACATTGTTTCTATAAAATCTCTTAAATTCCTTATAATTATTGGTTTTATGTAAGCTCATTTTGTACGTAAAGGCTAGGGAAACATATTCTCCCACAATAGTGAGTCTCTCCCCAATCTTAAAGATGCAATTTTATGGTTTGTAGAGAGGGATCGCTATCTTTTTATAATCGATAAGGCTATCCATTGGACAACAATTGTTACAATTTTACATTTCTCTCAAAGTTTTTCCACTTGTTTTCCATGGTTAATATCTCATTTCGTACAAGTAGTATGCCACGTTAGGGAACTCAAGTTCGCCACAAGGTGGCATATTACTAAGAATTGTTATCCACTAATGCACAGGTGGGGGCTGAAAGTTCCATTGCATGTGTTAGAGAGCTCACTCATCAACTTATCAAAGAGGAAATTTCTCAAGTTGAATGAGAATTGGAAAATCAAAGGTGTATCCCCATGGGAGTTAAGGTATGTAGACTAAATTAATGATGTCAGGCACACTCATGGGAGTTACAATCTATACATGTATATGGTGTGAATTTATTGGCACCTCATGTTCCTTCTTGACATCGTCTTAGTGGAAATAAATTGAAGCATGGAAGAAATTCTCACCTCTTTCTATCACATGAAACCAAAAATGATAGGTATACATTGTATTCTAGGACATATGGGCATCACTGCTAAATTAGGCACCTCTTGGGACAAAAATAAGGAGTTCTTGATGCCTCGAAATTCATTGCACCAGTGTGGGGGATAACCATTGTGCCCGAACCTTAAAGCATCTCATTTTTCATTTGGGGAAGTGGCTTCAACCGGTTATAATCGGACCAGTTTCCCAATGAGAGGTGATAAAATGGATATGAAATTCTTATAATGGGATGGAAAAGATGGATTTCGAATGTTTGATGACTAAAAGATAAAACATATAAAATAATCTACTTATTACCTAGGTTATTTATTAATAGTTTGATTGTGATCTAGAATAATTTTCCTTACTAGATGAGTAAGAAATTAATCATTTACTTCAGAATTTAAAAATGATTTAAAATAACTCTTTTAGTTAAGAAATTAATTAAAAGAATTCTGAGAGGCTTATATCATAATCAAAATACTATTAACTGTCTTTGATACATTCCATTAAAATATTGCAACACTTAAACATATTTAGAAATGAAATTATGCTAATGCTATTTTACATAAATGCATATAACAGAAAATAGAGAGAAACTGCAAACAATAAGAGGAAACAAAATCTCTTTAAAATACTGGTAAAAATACCCATATCCAAAAATGCTTGCTTTAAAAAATTAGCATTCTGGACCTTTTCTTCTCTTCTCCAACACTTTAAAGTAATATTGAAATGCAACAATTCTCAAACGTTTTTACAAAATGAAAAGAAGCCAGGATCTGAAATTTTTTATTCAAACAAATAATCAACAAGAAATACAGAAGTGTGAATTCTTCCGTAGGATTTCTCTATCAAATTATGGACCCTTAAATCGATCCATCATGTCTTCTTAAATAATAATACAATTTCTTTTAAAATAGCAGGTCTGCGCATAGCGCTGAAAAATTAAATGAAGTTCCTTGAATCATGAAAAATCAAAATAGTTTTTCATTTATGGCTTATTATCCTTGACTTTCATTCTATTTGTCTTCTTTTTTTTCAGATTCTAAGGAAAGAATCTTCCTCTTTCTCTACATAGCTATCTGCTCCTTGTTGTTGAGCTTTGTTTATACCTGAAAGGATAATCCATGGATAAGTAAATCTTGAATTAAGAGTTGTATTTTTTCAAATAAAATTAAATAAAAAATAGGTAGACCATTTTGATTAAATCACAATAAAGACCAAATCACAGTCGCATCTAAAATGGTGGCGAACCCTAGTATAATCACATTGCAACTAAAACCAAGAGTACTTTGATCAAAATCTAAAGGGAGCCTTTTAAAATCATATTGCAATCACTTTGGAACCAGGGATAAAACCTAGAGTAATCACATCCCAATCACTTGGGGCAGAGGAATTGCTTAAGTCCTATGGATTTTTTGATTGCAATATCGCAATCGCGGAGGAGAAGGGATGGGTCAATCACATCGAGATTATGGAACAACATAATTTAAGAAGTGGTCTAAGGATTTTGCGATTGTGATATATTGTGGGTGATATAGCAGTATAAGATGTGGTGGGTGAATGAGTCTCATTGCAAATCACAATCGCATTTGACAGAGGTTGTTGGAACGGGTGACATGGCTAATAAAACTGCGATAGCCACAGAAGGGATATTCTATTAAACTGTGTTTTATAATGATGGTGCTTTCCAAGAGGATAGGAGCAGAGTCCTAGCCTTTGGCACTTGCGATTGCATGGATGCAATGATTTATGAACTCGAATGTATAATGATGTCGGGTCCATAATGATCGCAAATCGCATTGAGATGGGGCATAGTGCTCAACCTTTGGCATTGTGATTGCACAGATGTGGGGGAATTATGAAATGGATTGAAGGATGCATCAGGTATGGCCTTGAATATCACAATCACAATGGGCAAGTGGAGGGGTCTTGCCTATAGTGTTATGTTATTTGTGATCGGGGGAGGATAGGTCGGGTTTTAGCTCCAATAGTTGGACGTTGGAAAACATTAAACTAAAACTTTGATTTTCATTATTTTTTATTTATTATTTATTTTAACATCCCATGTGTGTTTAATACTTAAGGATTTTAGAGCCTAGGTATATTATTGGTCTCGGGGGCTATTGAAATTTGCTTCTTTTATGAAATAAGTAAAAATTGTTTTATTAAAAACAAAAAAATATATTTTATTTTTTGTTTTGTTTTAAAATTGAAAAAGGGTCCCATATTTTTAAATAATTAATTTCATAGGAGATTATTATATAAAAAATGGGGGTTGTTTAACAGTACAACAATTGGAGATTTACTGAAAGAACCAGTTATCTTTGATGAATAATAATGAAATTCTCCAAAAATTCAGTAAAAACAATTTTGGAAGTGGAAACTACTTTTCGAAACATTTA
Source organism: Pinus taeda (assembly GCA_000404065.3). Classification (NCBI taxonomy): domain Eukaryota; kingdom Viridiplantae; phylum Streptophyta; class Pinopsida; order Pinales; family Pinaceae; genus Pinus; species Pinus taeda. Next base: position 32,642 of record APFE030614093.1, read on the forward strand.
GATAAATAAAATTACACTTACTATAAAACTCATTAAATTCCAATATCTTTAAAAACCTTTCATGAATGAAAAATATCTATTTACTTGTATCTGTCATTAATTAGTTATAGGGATAAAGTAGGGGGCCTTTTATGACTTAACTTATAATGTACTCTTTTGTCACACATAGAGCCACTACTACTAGCACGCGTTCATAGCTTCGACAGGGTTACCTTTTAACAAAAAATAATCTAGTATCCCATCCATTTAATAGTGCAATAATTACAGTTAAGTTTTTTATTTTTATGTTTTAACTTATGCTCAAAGCCATTGTCCTTGTTTGGTGGTTAGGTAAAGACAATGGCATTCACTGGTAATAATCAAACTAAACAAGTTGGCTCATGATGAGACCCCTTGTCTTATAATTCAAAAAATCATAAGCCATTACCCTAATTTGATGTTCAATATTGTTAATGTCAAATTAATTGGTTCCCTATCATCATGGTAAGCAGGCCAGTGAATTACACTCTAAAATTCTCTTTTTAATGGATGGGGAGAATCATTGACTCCTTAAGAGCTTTGCCTGACAAATACAAGGTCTTTACTTTTTAAAGATAGCCTTCTTGACTGAAAGTAGAGTAAAAGGATATAAGTTTTTAGGCTCTGTAAATATTTCACAACTTAATGGGAAAATTCCAGAGTTATATAATTTTCTCGGGTTTTCAATTTTGGTAACCACTTCCTTAAAGAAATTCCTACCTTCAAATTGAAAAATGAAAAATAACTTCGAGAGATGTTTGAAAATTCAATAAGGTACTATTTAACATTTTTATTAAGAAATTGTGTAAAAGGAAAATAAATTGCAACGAGATGTACAATCGAAATGATCTCTTAGAGATTTAGATATTATTATTATTATTATTATTATTATTCAATTATTTTAAGAAAAGAATTTCTTTAAGGAGCCCATTTATAGGAACATAATCTCTCTTGCCTAATAAATCTTGCAGTATGAATGTAGATGGGCCTATCTATTTGACAAACTAGAATGGACCAAGCCACAATTTTTGAAATTTCATATGTTTCCCTTTTTTTCATGTGTTTTGTCCCACTTGAGAACTACCTCTCCAACTTGGAAGGATTTTTGTGCAATTGAGCTTGCATCAAAATACGCTTTCACTATCTTTTGATGTTTGGCATGTGGGAGTTTGGATTTCTCTCTTTCTTCTTCTATTTTTATGACTTGGGAATGTCTTAATTGTAAAGAAGAAGTAGGTGTTTCTTTAATGAATTGAACTAGGGCTAGTGGGGGAAGAGCTAGATGTGATGGAATGGTGGCTTACTTCTCATATACTAGGTTAATGGAGAAGTACATATAGAGGCCTTCTGAGTTATCCTATCAGCCCATAGAGAAAATATTAATGATTTATGCCAATTACGTTGATTTTGGCCAATAGTTCTTTTGATTATTCTTAGGAGGTTTTTATTAGTGGTTTCTGCTAAACTATTTCCTTGGGGATAGTAGTTAGCAAAATATTTTAGTTTAAAACCTCTATTAAGTGTATACTCAGTCATACTATTATCCAACAAGTAAGATGCATTATCAAATAAGTGCAGAAGGTAAACCAAATTTTGTAATGATAAATTGATCAATAAACTCAATAACAACGTTAGAACTGGCTAATTTTCACAAAATTTCTTCCACCCATTTAGTGAAATAATTTGTAGGAGTCAAAATAATTATGTTGTTTAGAAGAGTGACGAACGATCTCACTTATGATATCCAGTCTTGATTGTTCGAAAGGTTGTTCAATGTTGACTAGATGTAGGGGCAAGGCTAGTTTCCGTTGTCTTCTAGACATAGGTTGGCAGGTTTTTCATTTTGTTACATATGCATGAGTATCTTTCAAGAGAGTGGACCAATAGTATACTGAATGTGGGATTTTATATGTGGTACTATCTCCTCCAAAGTGTCCTCCTACTGGTCCATCGTGTAGTTCCTAGAAAACCTTTTGGGCTTCATGATTTTCAAGTCACCTTAACAAAACAAAATAATAGTTTCTTCTAGATAACGCATTATCAACAATCTCATATTGATTTTCTTTCAATCTTAAATCTCTTTTTATTTTATGATTGAGCTTAGGAGGAGCATATTGATTTTTCAAATAAAGAAATCAGATCAACGTATTGGGACTCAGTATCAATAAATATTACGTCATATGCATCTTCATTGTTACCTATGTCCTCATTAGCTGGTATGTTGGATGATCCTGCAAGCAATCTACAAAAACCTTGTCCTCTGACAATTTTAGCTTGTTTAATTTCAATATCATATTCCTGCAGAGCTATTACCCAATTTTGTCTCTTTTCTCCTAACTCTTTCTTCATAAGTAATTGTCTCACCACTCGAAATGGGACTGTTGCTTTCGTATGTTTTTTAAGAGAAAAGGTCTAAAATTCTTTATAGATTTGTAAACAACAAATTCTTTTTTCTATACCTCTGAGTAATTCAGTTCAGCACATTGAAAATTTGAACTAAAAAAAGAGATAGGTGTTTCAAATATTTGATCGTTTATTTGTGTTAAGACAACAGCATAAGATGTTTAAGAAGCGAAACTATACAATATGAACTGATCAGAGAAATCCAAAGTACATAGATAAGGAGCATTAATGATTTCTTTTTTGATTAAGTCGAAAGCTTGTCATTCATTATAACCCCACTTAAAGTAAAGTTTTTCTTGATCATTTTGTGTAATGGTAGAATGATTTGTGGAAAATCAGGGACAATATTTTGACGAAATTGATCTGTCCAAAAAATGATTCCATCGATTTTTTATTATGTGGGAGAGGAATTTATGAAAGTTCTTTTATTCTAGCAGGGTCAATATAAATTTCATCTTTGGATACAATGAATCCTAGAGATTTTCCTTCACTAAGAGTGAAGAAAGACTTTTTCAGATTTAATGAAATCCCATATTTTCTACAACATTCAAAGATTTTTTTTCAAGTCATGTAAATGGTTATTTCTTTTTTTTCAGAATAAACTTTAATGTCATCAAAGTAAATAACAATCGTTTTGTTTAATAGACCTTTGAAATCTATATCCATAGCCCTTTGGAAAGTTTTCCCTGCATTTATTAACCTCGATGGCATTTTTTGGTAGGCATAAGTTCCCCATTTAGTTATGAAAGTAGTCTTAAGCCTATCATTTGGGTGGACCATGATTTGATTGTATCCTGAAAATATTTTAAGGAAAGATATAAGTTTTGGACCTGCAACTGATTGCAAAATTTGTTCCATAGTAGGCAATGGGAAATTATCCTTTGACTGACCTTATTGAGGTTTCTAATATCAATAAAAATGCGTATATAACCATTTTTCTTCCTAACAAGTATTAAGTTGGAAACCCACTTTGAATGCCTAACAGAAAAAATGATTTTGGCCTTAAGGAGTTTATTTAATTTCGTTTTGATTTGGCTCTCTAAATTCGGCTGAATTTTCCTTAAGTTTTTTTGGATAGATTTACCATTAGATGTCATCGGAATTGTGTGTCAAATGAAGGAAGTGTCAAATGTTTTTAGATCTCCTTAACTCCAAGCAAATATATCATTTCATTTCTTTAACAAATGAATAAAGGATAATCTTTCATTAGATGAGAGACCAAGTCCTAAGTTAATGTTTTGAGGTTTAAGATGATGAAAATGAGATCTGGGTATAAGCCCAAAATCCCAATTCCTTTAAAAAAACAAGATCTTCGAGCCTCTTTCCTTCGTGATTTCTTCGCTGGTAGAGCATTCATCTCTCCATCATCATCAGAATCTTCCTTTGTGCTGCATGCTGTCTTTAACAAACATTTACATATAATAGATATATGATATTTGGATCAACAAGCTTGAACACAAGATTTAACTTAATTATACCATACACACAGGCACACAATACTAGAACACGTTTCATATATATATATATATATACAGAACAAATCACATTCCAGGCTAAGGCATTTCAGCCTTAAAACCCAGCTCACAGTCCACTACATCTTGCTCACTCACTATTTTCCTCACAAATAAGATATATCTCACACCCTATCACATTACATTTATATAAGATGCATTAGGAAGAATTGATAAGATTTTCTCCTAGTTTTTCTACAATGAAAGCTCTCCAAAAGCGTGCATGGTTGTTCTCAATGGCAAGTTTCAAAACATATCCGCCTTAAGCTACTTTAATTCTGCTTTTCTGCTTTAAATCCGTTTTAGCTCTGATTTAAGGTAGATTTTTCTCCTTCGATTCAGCTTTGTTGTCCACGTAGGCTTTGCTCTGCTTTGTTGCTGGTTGCTCCCGCATCAGACTCTCGAGGCACAAAAATTTATGACCTCCTGGTCATATGCTTCTGGTCTTCGTAATATCTTCAACTTGTGAGCTGCAATCAACCTCTGCAACAGCAAGTCCTCCTTGCTGCCTCTTACCTCACCAAGCTCTCCTCTAGCTTTGGTCTTTTGGTAACCGCTCTAGGCTATTGCAATCTTCTCACCTTCCTCTGCTGCCATCTGCACAATAGCAAGACCATAAACTCTCCATCTTTAACTCAACTGTACCTCTTTCCGCAGAATCTTACTGCTCTGATACCAACTGATGAAAATGAGATCTGGGTATAAGCCCAAAATCCCAATTCCTTTAAAAAAACAAGATCTTGGAGCCTCTTTCCTTCGTGATTTCTTCGCTGGTAGAGCATTCATCTCTCCATCATCATCAGAATCTTCCTTTGCGCTGCATGCTGTCTTTAACAAACATTTACATATAACAGATACATGATATTTGGATCAACAAGCTTGAACACAAGATTTAACTTAATTATACCATACACACAGGCACACAATACTAGAACACGTTTCATATATATATATATATACAGAACAAATCAAATTCCAGGCTAAGGCATTTCAGCCTTAAAACCCAGCTCACAATCCACTACATCTTGCTCACTCACTATTTTCCTCACAAATAAGATATATCTCACACCCTATCACATTACATTTATATAAGATGCATTAGGAAGAATTGATAAGATTTTCTCCTAGTTTTTCTACAATGAAAGCTCTCCAAAAGCATGCATGGTTGTTCTCAATGGCAAGTTTCAAAACATATCTGCCTTAAGCTACTTTAATTCTACTTTTCTGCTTTAAATCTGCTTTAGCTCTGATTTAAGGTAGATTTTTCTGCTTCGATTCAGCTTTGCTGTCCACGTAGGCTTTGCTCTGCTTTGTTGCTGGTTTCTCCCGCATCATAAGATCTATCCAACATTTATTAATTCAAATCTTAAAGTCAAACTTTGAAGGTTTGAATTAGTAACCTTTTTGAATCTGTCTTTAAAATAATAAAGATCCTCAAGTTTAACTACAGATTTTGGTATGGGATTATCGTTGATTTTCTGTTTTAATTGATTTTCATGTTTGTCTTCATTAATTATTTGGTCATCATATGATTTTGCTAAAGTTGAGAAGTTTAATATGTCTTCATCATCATCGAATCACCACCAGTTGGTGATATTATCAGGAATGGATGATCTAAAAATTAACTCTATAGAAAATCTATCTGGGTTGTAATCTTCTGATGGAATTAGTTTTGATGCAACATTAGCGATAAGGTCAACACTAGCATTTTGAATCCTAGCAATAGAAGAAATATTAAAAGCTAAAATGTGTGAAGAGAGAGATTGAACTAAATACTGATAACTCTTCAAGTGTCCATAAATGCAATGCATAGTGTTTCTTGCTTGGTTAATTACAATTTCTGAATCTCCAAAAACTTGAAGGTACTTAACGTTAAGGCCTATTGCTTTGTACATACCTTGGACCAATTCTTCGTATTCTGAAATATTGTTTGTGCATTTGAATTCTAACCTGCAAGCTAGCATTATCTTCTCACCTTCATGACTAATCAATATGCAACCTGCTCTTACACCGTCACTTGACTTTGATCCATCAAAATACAATTTCCAAAACAAAGAGTTAACTAATTGTTTTCCTAACATATTTACACATCTAGAAGAATCTGTTCGTAAAAAAAAAATCAATTTGGGAAGTTACTAAATTATTCAAAAAAGGTGACATTTTTTGCGTTGAAATTCCCAAAAAATGATTTAGTAGAGTAATTTCCAAGGATGTTATTATTAAATGCTATTAGCTAACCCTCAAAGTTTGTTACCAAAATTTTCCTGTGTTTGTCTTGGTTGATTTTAATTTGATTTGTCCTACCACTGTAAAGAAGCCACAAGTGAGACTAATCAGTGGAAAATTAGTTGTTTAGTTTTTCTGACCAATCCCTACTAAGAATCAAACCATAGAAATCTAGATTGTTGGCAACTAGTATATCAATTATTTGACAGACTTTAGGATTTGAAGATAATTGACTGAGGACTAAAGTCATTTCTCTTATGAATTCAAAGTTTTTTCCTATCGAGTTACACAATATGAACTGTATATTTTTGAGGAGACATGTTCAATTTTAAACAAACTAAATATGGCATAATGTTTGAATAAGCTCCTAAATCTACCAAGTAGATATGTACATTTTTATTGAATATCTCAAAAGTGAAAAGGAGAGGGGTATGTGAATTAGATCTATCATCTATCACCTATCAAATAATGAATTAGAAGGAGGTTTACCCATTCCATTTGCAGCCTTGGACATTAGAAAAACAAGGAGAGGAGAAGCATGCACTGTATTCAATTCTTTCAATAAAAGCTTCTGTTGTTGTTTTAGTTTAATGAGTTCATAGAGGGAGATATTTTCTTTTACTTTTTTTATGTCCTCTACTATGTTATACTTAATATTACTTGAAACTATTAAGGTTTTGGGTGGAGATGGAGAATTAGATGAAGAGGGAATCACTTGATTAGATGTGGAAGTGAATTTTTTATTAACTTTATCTTTAGAAAGAGGAGTTGAAGGTTTTTGTTTTTGAATTGGTTGTATAGGATTAGCTAGACCTTTACTTCTTATTCTAACATGCATTGCTTCATGTTTATTTTCACTATCAGATATAGGAATAATGAAATCCAACATTCTGTTTAACTCAACAGTTTGTTCATATTGGAATTCGTCACCAGAAAATGTTGCTTTCCTCATCCTCATCATCAGTTTCAACATTTGATATGGTGTTTGGAGGTTGCGGATTGCTTCGTTGATTTATTCTAAATGGTCTAAATGATTTTTTGGAAGATGATTCAACTATTTGTTTTTTAATCTCTAACACATCGGTAGACATAGTTTTTAGGAATTTTTTGTAATCCTTCAAGATCAAAGGGATCTTTAGGAGTTATCCTTTTTTGTTCATCCTTAAATGAAACTGTGGAGCATTTGGAAGGTATGCTTTTGACAAGCAATCTAGTGGTTTTTCAATAATAATTGTAACCTTTTCTGCATTATGAATTCAAAGAAGATAAAGTATTTTGATAAAATGTGCAAAAATAGACAAAGGAAGCTCACATGCTAATAATTTACGTTTTTCTATACAGGAAGACGTGGAAGCAAGGAGTTGCCATCCAAAAGCGAGAAGCAGAGGAAAATTAACTGCTGTCCCTCCAGCGGGGAACCGGATGCGAACAAGATCAAGCAAAATCAGAGCTGAATAGTCCAGGAAACGAATGCGGGATACCGAGTCGGCGAACGGGAGAAAGAAAAGAGAAGGATTAGATGATTGGCGAATCCCTCAGGATCTTCGATCCTGAGGGATCATTGTTTTAACTTATCTTTGATTATCTAGATACCTCCGTCATTACTTTTATATAAAGACACAGCGTCATTAAGTAAGAGGACGACTGTTTTTGTAATTTTACAGTTTCAAAACAAACTTTGATCATCGAGTCTCACTGAGACCTGGTTTTGTTATACTTTTGTTGATGTGATTAATATAAAAGACTTCGTGTTCATTTCATCTCTGCGTCTGGAGTAACCTAAGGCAGTGTACCATTGGCAGCTAAGGGCCCGGCTCTGAAGGACACTTGCTTTTGTATCATTATACGGTGATTTGTGTGTAGTTTGTTTATCTTTATTATTTAGTAATCTGATACATCTTTCATATGATATGCTATGCTCTGTTATAATCAATATTTGAATGATTTCTCCATATAATGTTTCTGCACTGTACAATTGGATCCATTTAAGGTTGAATTGCATCTTTAATCAGCTATTTCTGTAACAGAGTGTTGGTATGAATGTTACTGTCATTGGATCCATGTGAAATCATATTTGTGCGACTTGAAAGTAGCATTACTCTGTTTTGAAACATAGTCATATCATTCATCATTCTCAGATTGCTATATTAGTATAGAACATGTACATACGGGTGATGGTTGCTGTTCCATAATTCATCAAGGATTGTTGTTCCATTTTATTACTCCTGTTCCATTTTATTATTGTTGTTCCATTTTGTTACTGTTGTTCCATTTTATTATTGCTGTTCCATTTTACTGTTGTTCCATTTACTGTTGTTCCATTTCCACTTTGCTATTCCATTTTACTTACTTCCGTTTTATTTACCTGCCTTTGTTGTTTTGGTGTGAGAGAAGGTCTAAGGCTGTAGTGAGCCTCAGCAAGACGCTGCTTAGCTCCCAGACCTATAAATCCATGCTCTAATTTCCTTTCTTTATCAGTTTCTAGAGGGATGGGTTATTGCTTCCATACCTTCGACTAATCAACTATCTTGTGTGATTCTATCTTTTGGGTTAGTTAGTTACAGCTTAGCATCTATTTTCTTTTGAATCTTCTAAGCACTATACTACTAAGCATTACTCGGACAAATAGCCTCGGATTGAGCTACTCTTTGCAATAAAAAAACGTTCCCGGATTGACTTATCAATGTGGAATAATTAGCGGTGTGAGAGACCCTAGTTATAGCTCTACATTTTAGTGTCGTTGCCGGGGAAGGAGTATAGCCATTTGCCCTTTACAGAGTAGTGTGAAAATATGCTAGGGGGGAGTTGGATCTTAAAAATGGAAGGTAAGAACCTGCGTATGGAGCATGTAAAAGCCCTACTCCACCGTCCGCTCTCTTAGCAGAATTTCTGGTTGAATAGGATTTAGTAGTTTTTAGAGTGCATGACTAAGCAGGAAAAGCTAGAAAAGAATATCAAACCTCCAACCAAACCTGAAAAAGCAAAAGGACCGGTGACCCTTGGCCGAACAACCTTCATAGACGAAATCTATAAGAAAACTGAATCTCAGCCGTCAGTAGGCTTCAGAAAGATTAATTCTAAACAGCCTACTAGTTCCCTTCAGGCTACAACATCACCATCTGGAGCCTTTGCTGAGGTGCACAGTCAGACTGATGAACAGGACTTTCAAGAAATTGAAAATTCTGTGTCAGAACGACTGCAGGAAGGGAATTTAAGGAACCTTTGTGAAGGAGAAGGGGAAACAGGGGAAATAGAGGAACCAAGGTCTCCTCCTAGGATAATCCAATTGTTAAATAGCCCAGATAAGGGGAGCACGACCAAAGTTAATATTGAAGGCACCCCATTCCCTCAGATAGAAATCCCAGTTAAGGGAAGTGTCATTAAAACAGTCCCTGCCAAGGCCGTCCCTTCTCAACCTAGGAACACCCTCCTAGAAATTTTGGAAGGTTATTGGCACATATTCGATCCTATGGCGCAGAATCAGCCAAATACTCTAACTTCTACATTGCAATATCCTATAGTAGACTCTACTGCAAATGCACCGATGAAAGTGATCCCTCTTCAACACATCCTGACGTTTCATGGACTTACATCAGAGGACCCCGATGCATTCTTATTTGAATTCGATGTGCTATGTAGAGGGTACGATTACACCACTGACCCCCAGAAATTAAAGTTGTTCCCCTCCTCTTTGAAAGGAGTAGCTCTGAGATGGTTTATGGGTTTAGGTGGTGGAGTCATAAACAACTGGGAGCAAATGAAATAATCCTTCCTCAAGAAATATCAGGATTACTGTAGGTCGAGAGAACTAAAAGATGAAATTTTCCAAATGAAGGCCAGACCAAATGAAACTTTAGAGGTATACGTAGAACGTTTCCAGTATAATTTACAGAGATCCCCCTATGCATCACTACCTCTGCCTGATAATGTGTTGAAAACTGCATTGATTAGAGGTATGAAAGAACAGTGGATTGAAACATTGAATATCATGGGAAAAGGGGATATTTACCAAGAGAATTTTGCTGATATCATTAATCTATGTATCAGAAGTTCAAGAGGCAGCATAAGGATAAAACCAACAAAATATGATCGGTTTGTTAGAGATAACAAAATATCAACAGAAGGAGTAACACGTGTAGAACTTGGGAATTTATTAGAAAATTTTAAAACTGATATTCTGGGGACATTAACTACGCAGCTTGATATTGTGCAGGCTAAACAAAAGCAAATGGAGGCGGAACAAAATCTGGCAATTTTCTGCCCTCGATGCAGAAGAAAACATAGCCACAAGGAATGTCCACTAGATGCAGTTCAAACATGTGCTATATGTACGAAAGATCACCTTATCGAGAGCTACCCCTCACTTCCTGGATTGAAGGCAGTATACAAGGAAGCAGAAGAAGAACCAGAGCCAACATACTTTGTTAACCAGCGTCGCCAATGGCAACCTAGGCAATCTGGTATGTTTTCGGACCCAACTTCTTCTTTCCAGCCTCCGCAGTATAATGCTCAGCAATATGGTATGTACCAATCTACACCCCCATTTCCGAACTGGTCATCACAGCCATTTCCTTCTCCAAATCCATGGATGAATCAGAGAGGCCAATTCGGCTGGCGAAATTTTCCTTACACCCCACCATATTGGCAGAATAACTCATATCCTCCACAATGGATTCCCCCTACTTCACAAGGTTCACCCTGGCAGACAAATTGGCCAAGATCGACATATCAGTCAACAGGAACTATTCCACTCCCTTAACCGACTCTGCCACCCTTATAACAAAACCCCCAGTCTAATCTGAGACCGCAACTCCCATCCCAACCCAATCCCAATCCTAATAATAGACCGGTCCAATCCCTCCAAATTATAGAAACATCAGAAATCAGACCTGACCTAAGGGAGTGCAATGATCTTCAGTTATGATTTGGACGTATAATAGAAACAGAGGGAGACAAAACAGTTCACATTGAAGATCAGTTACCAATAGAACAACCGCCACAACAAGAGGGTGTAAATAAAGAACAGACCCATCAACAAGTAAGTACATCCTCTCCTCCTTTCCTGGAACGATTAGTCATACCACGACTAGTACAATATCCAGACTTTGACATTCTGGGAGAGTTACAAAACCTGTACATAAAAATTCCATTCCTCCAAGCCATTCAAGACATTCCTATATACGAAAAAACTATAAAAGAACTGTGCATAAAAAAATCAAGGAGGAATACAACCACTAACCCAATCCAAGTAGTCGGTACTTTATTTGACTTATTAGCAGGAAAAGAGACACCTATCAAATATGAAGATCCCGGAAATCCAATTGTAACTATCCAAATCTATGGTCAAACCCTGAGTAACGCTTTAGTTGATCTAGGAGCTGCAACCAATATTTTAACAACCTATACCTGCCAAAAGCTTGGCATCACATCAGTAGAACCTACTTCTACTTTGCTAGAATTGGCAGATCGATCTGTAGTTCGACCAGAAGGCACTTTATACGATGTCATGGTTTCCGTAGACTCCTGGGAATATCCAACTGATTTCCTGATAATTAATCCAAAAACCCGACTAGATGGACATCCGCTAATACTAGGAAGACCTTGGCTTGCTACTGTCGATTCCTACATTGGTTGCCGGCAGGGAAACATGACCATAACTAAAGGACCAAACGTTAAAAATCTAGTTCTATATCCGCCAGCACAGCCAAGCCTGCCAATGATCAAAACTAATCAGTATCCTGCATCATACCTTACTAACAATATCAGATCCCCATTGACTGTACAGAAGGCTTTAGATTTTAAAGATCAAACAGAAGATGATGCCATCAATAACTTCATTAGTCAAACTGAATCTAGATCTCACACACAGTGTTTTATGATAGAAGCAGCGTTTGATAGTGAGCTAGAAGAAGACCCTTTGAAAGATGCCCATGACCAAACAATATCGGTGACTGTTGTTGCCAATAGTAAAGTAGTGGAAATTGAACCTGGTAAGACTCTAAATATCAACACCAACCTTACACCAGACCAAGAAAAAAATCTCGTTAATCTGTTACGAAAATATCAAGGAGCATTTGTGTGGGATTACCCTGACATGAAAGGGATTGATCCTTAATTATGCACCCACCACATTTATATAGAAAAAGATGCAAGACCTGTTCGTCAATCGCAAAGAAGACTCAACCCCCATCTAAAAGAGGCAGTAGAAGCCGAACTTCAGAAACTTTTAGATGTTAATTTTATCTATCCCATCTCCGACAGTAAATGGGTCTCTCCCCTGGTGGTGGTACCCAAGAAAAATGGAAAATGGCGGATTTGCGTGGATTACAGGGAGTTAAATAAAGCCACACAGAAGGATCACTTCCCTCTCCCATTTATAGATCAAGTATTGGACACTTTAGCAGGAAAGAAATTCTTGAAATTCTTTTCTTTCCTGGACGGCTTCAGCGGATACAACCAAATCCAAATTACCCCTAAAGACCAGGACAAAACTACCTTTACTTACCCTTGGGGAACGTTTGCCTATCGAGTTCTACCCTTCGGCCTATGTAATGCCCCTGCTACATTCCAAAGGGCTGTCCGTAGATCTAATAAAGGATGGACTTGAGGTGTACATGGATGACTTTACACCATATCGAGATGATTTTGACCCAGCTTTAGATACCGTGGAAAAAGTCCTACAACGTTGTATCGCTACCAGACTTTGTCTGAGCCACGAAAAATGTTATATGATGATGACAGAAGGCCTCATTCTAGGGCACTATATTTCAGCAGCTGGCATCCATGTAGACCCGGCCAAAATCCAGATTATTTTGCTTATCCCTACCCCCACTACTCAAACAGAGGTACGCAGTTTTCTTGGATTTTTTGGGTATTACAGACGATTTATAGAACATTACTCACGTATTGCTGCACCTCTATATGCTCTAACTGGTAATGTTGATTTCTTGTGGACAGAAAAATGTGACCAGGCTTATAAGGAATTGAAGAAGCTTGTATCAACAGCCCCAGTCCTTCGAGGACCAAACTAGAATTTACCATTCCAAATCTCATCTGATGCCTCGGATACAGCAATTGGTGCAGTCCTGGGGCAAGAAGAGGATAAGAGACCATATGCTATCTACTATATCAGCAAAAATGTATCCTCTATCGAACTCAATTATACTGTCACTGAAAAGGAATTCCTGGCTGTAATACATGCTGTTAACAAATTTAGACATTATATCACAGGCTATCTCGTTGTGTTATATACAGATCATTCTGCTATCAAATATTTGGCAAGTAAACCTGTTACGAATGCTAGAGTAACCAGATGGTTGATCTTATTGCAGGACTTCGATATCACAATCAAGGATCGACCTGGCAAGGAGAACCCTGTAGCTGATTTTCTCTCACGAATACCGAAATCAATTGAAACAACAGCGGTGGAAGATCAATTTCCTGATGAGCACCTGTTTGCTGTTGCTATTCGAACACCCTGGTATGCTGATGTCGCCAATTACCTTGCAGTAGGTAAGCTACCAAAACACTTAACCCCTCAGGAACGTAAGCAGATTGTTCAGAAGAGCACTCGGTTTTCGTGGATTGGAAGCCATTTGTTCCATACAGGGGCAGATATGCAAATCAGGAGGTGTATTCGAGAAGATGAAATCTTTGACATTCTAAAATCTTGCCATGACGGACCATGCGGGGGACACTTTGCTGAAAAGAGAACAGCATGTAAAGTATTGCAGACAGGATACTATTGGCCTACAATTTTCAAAGATGCGAAAAAATTTTCACAAGCCTGTGACAGCTGCCAGCGAGCAGGAAGACCTAGCCAAGCCAATGAAATGCCTCTGAGACCACAATTGGTCATTGAGCCATTTGAACGATGGGCTCTTGACTTCGTCGAGCCCATTAATCCATCATCAAATCAGAGGACATACGTTCTGGTGGCAACAGACTATGTTACTAAATGGGTCGAGGCTGAATCATTGCCTAAGGCTATAGAAGACTCTGTAATACAATTCTTGTTCCATTTGTTTATATGTTATGGACTTCCGAGAGAACTAATCACAGATGGGGGACCACAATTTGTTGGAAATAAATTATCTGCAACACTTAACAATTATCATGTCCAACATAAGATCACTACCCCATACCGTCCGCAGGCAAATGGGCAAGTAGAAAGTAGTAATAAGGTAATAGAATCAATTTTAACAAAAACCATTGCATCGCATAGGCGTGATTGGGCCGCTCGACTACCTGAGGCACTGTGGGCCTATAGAACCACATGGAGAAGTACTATAGGATATTCGCCTTATCAATTAGTGTTTGGAAAACAACCAATTTTCCCCATAGAATTCGAAATCCAAACGCTACGAACTGCACAGGAAGTCGGCCTAGATCTGAGTGAGGCACAAATCAATCGATTACAGCAGATTAATGATTTGGACAAAATCAGGCTCTCTGCATTACAAAATACAGCATTGATTCAACAGCAGCGAGCTAAATGGCATGATGCACTTATCAAGAATAAAGTCTTTCATGAAGGAGACTGGGCTCTGTTATACGACTCTCGGTTTCAGGACTTCCCGGGGAAACTCCAAACTCGATGGTTAGGACCATACGAAATCCAGAAGGTACATGACAATGGGACCCTTACCCTGATCACAATTGACGGTTCTGGATATGCATTCAAAGTAAATGGCCACCGAATTCGTCTCTATCGAAAGCCACTCACTCGGGAATCCTTCTATCAGCAGCTACGACAAGATACTGATATGGAAATTTTAGGAGAGGAAGCGAAATCTTCCTCACCTATAACTTAAGTAATTCATTTTTTTTCATAACTTGTACATAACATCTTGTATATATGTTTTCTTGATTTTCTGTTTGTATTCCAAGTGATTCTGCTGCTCCTTTTCAAAAAGTACAGCACTAGTGTGTTTTTGCTGTTCCTTTTCAAAAGGAACAACACTGGTGTGTTTCTGCTGTTCCTTTTCAAAAGGAACAGCACTGGCGTGTTTTTGTTGTTCCTTTGCGAAAAGGAACAACACTTGTGTGTTTTTTCTATTCCTTTGCGAAAAGGAACAACACTTGTTTGATTTGTTGTTCCTTTGCGAAAAGGAACAACACTTGTGTGTTTTTTTTGTTCCTTTGCGAAAAGGAATAGCACTTGTGTGTTTTTGTTGTTCCTTTTCAAAAGGAACAACACTTGTGTGATTTGCTGTTCCTTTGCGAAAAGGAGCAGCACTTGCGTAATTTGTTGTTCCTTTGCGAAAAGGAACACCACTTGTCTAATTTGTTGTTCCTTTGTGAAAAGGAACAACACTTGTGTGATTTTGTTGTTCCTTTTCAAAAGGAACAGCACTTGCGTGTTTTTGCTGTTCCTTCTCCAAATGAACAACATTTGAGTGTTTTGCTGGTCCTTTTTCAAAAAGAACAGCACTTGAGTGTATCTGTTGTTCCTTTTCAAAAGGAACAACATTTGAGTGTCCTTGTTGTTCCTTTCTCAGAAGGAACAGCATTTGCGATTTTCCGTTGTTCCTCTCAAAGAAATGGTATCCTACGAATGGATTCTTCTCTCAGGAATGCCATCGGCATGTTCTTGCCCTTATTGAGGATGCTTTGCGCCCATGTTCTCCTCAATCTTTTAGATACAGCAATGAATTTATGCGATGAACATAAACCATGATATACCGAAATCAGCACATCATAAATCGCTATCACTATGAAGCCAGTATGTATAAGAGGACAAGAGGAGGGACATTAACTTTTTCATCTTCGCTATCATTGTCTTATTACCGGCACCCTGGTTGGTGATCTTTATCATGACGATTTCCCTAAAAATATTTCTTGATCATTACTTAGGAGTAAGAACAAATGATTTATATTTGTCTGCTGGGATCATAAGACTTCTTCCACCATTCCCCACTCTTAAGGAGTGCAGATCCACCCTTATGTGGAAATAAACAAAAAAGAGAGGTGTTCTGCAAAAGAAAACAAAAACAAAATATGAAAATTGTCAAATGCAGGATAGGGGGTCTCATTGAGAACCAGCCTACCATGATCATAAGGATGGAAGCAAAGTGGCATTCCCATTACGACCACCACACTAGGGATATGGTCCGAAGTTATATTAACAAGCAAACCTTGGAACAGGGGGTCTCATCACGAGCTGGCCTGTCCACGTTTTGCACCTACCTTGTGAATAGAATTATGGCTATCTGGTTACCAAGCCAGCATAATGGCCTGCATTTTGACAAAGCACTCTTCAGAATATACACAAAGGATCATGGTTCCAGAGGGTGAAATAAACAACTCTACCAAGGTTATGAACACGTGTTGGCAGCAGAGCTCTGTTAATGGCATAGAAGTCGTAATATTTACACCAATAGGTATGATATTAAATCTTTCTGTCTCTTATATCCTTTGCATAAATCATATGTCACATCTCGATGTATATATCGCATGAATATTTATTACCACCAATCATGGCAATGGAACTGACAATGACCACTGGAGACTTAGTACACTTGACAGACGTCCAATCCCCCGGCTCCTCATTATATCACGCAGACTCTTATATAAAACGCGATCTACCTTTTTGCCTCAATTTCGGAATTTCAATGTTTTTCTAAAACATGGCATAATTCCATATGCTGTTCTTTATGATTTGACTTCTGACTGGCTGCTGCTCCTCTCTTTGACGGCTGGGGACAGCCTATCAGATCGCGGGGGGGAGGTAACCTCATTACTCCATGGATTACGTGGCTGCACACCATTCGGGCGAGATAATGTATGAAGGAATGGCATGGTTTAACAGTATGATGATTCCATTCTACGAAAATTGTCATCCACGATCCTTTTTTCGTTGCATGCTCTATGATCTTTTCCAAAATTTGGCAACGATCATCCTCTCTACGTCACAAACACCGCAAGCAGTTGTTGTTCCATTTCTGAGTAGAATCATGGGAGGAAAGACGGTCCGAAGTGAACCTCACAAGCTGACAGTCTCCGCTGCTGCTCGCAAAATCCTTGAAAACGCAGGATGGTTGAATTACTTCAGCCGCCTGCAAGAATCAAATGAAGCAGTGGCATTGGAATTCCTGCAGAATTTGCAGGAAAATTACTCCATAGTAGGAGGAAAGCGGATAGCAGTTACGGAGGATATCATCGCAGAAGTCTCAGGATTACCAGCTGCTGGACCCATATGGACGCTGAAGAAGGAATGATTACAAAAAGCTATGGAAATTTTCCAGGACGAAGGCCAAAGCTTGACAGTCAAAGGGAAAGGAGTTCTGTCGGCAACACTAGGGGAACCCTCGACCGAGCTAGCGAAGACAGTGCAAAGTTATATCACCTGCGAAGGGAGAAAAGATGTGGTAAGACCTCGTCAGCTGAAACTTTTAGCTGTTTTAAAAGGAAAATGCTCTGTAAATCTCCCTGCACTTTTAAATTCACTACTACATGACGCGGCCCGAAGCCTGAAGAAGGCCCAGCACATAGATGCAATCGTTAGCCACCATGGACTGATTCGGTTGATAGTGAGCCACAGTCTCACTCAATAGCAAAGCACTTGGGAGGAACTGATTGCAATAGTCGAGGGGGGATCGGCTGCACCACCCCCAAAACTTGAATAGTCCTCCAGCACGCCGGAACGATCAGAGAGATGCAAGGAGTCAGCAGCAGAAAGACATGCTACTTCAAAACAAAAACAACCCTCCGGTATGCCAGAACGACCAGAGGAACCCAGAGAACCTGCTGGCATACCCGACCAACCTGAAAGACCAAGGAAGTCAGCCCGGCTGGCTTGGATACGAGGAAGGCTGGAAAGGATTCAGGGAACCATCACCCAGCCAATTGAAATTGCGGACGAACCTCCAGAACCAGAAGGAGGACCCTCCGAAGGAAATGCTGAGCAATCAGGGGCCGAGACTGACTAGCCGAAAGGAGAAATTGAAAAAGGATATGAGCACTCTGAGGAAGAAATGGCCACCGAACAGAGCAATCAAGAAAATGACCACTCTGAGGAAGAAATGGCCACCAAACAGGGCAATCAAGAAGAAGAAATAGCACAGCCAGGGGGTAGCCCATTGCAGGACCCTGTAGGTGAGGAGGAATTGGCAGTAGTTCTGGGCAATATGGGGGAATATGGCTAGCCCTCCAACACAGCAAGCGTCCCTGACGGTCCCGTAGAGGAAGAATTACGCGAGGAAGTGCATGCAGAAAAGGCAGGAGAAGAAAACCTGCCTGGTTATGATAATGAAATGGAAGACAACAATCAGGGACAATCTGTCCCCAAGACACCGGAAGATATCCCAGATGAAGAAGGAGCGGGATTAAGGACCAAACCCTCTGCCGAGGCAAAGGAAATTAAGAAATTAAGAAAGAAACAGCAGAGGTTGTTGGGCACTATAGCCAGGCTCCGGCAACAAATTCGAATTTTGAAAGCCAATTTGAGAATACAAAGGACCGTAAGGAAAAGGAGGAGGGCCACTGCAGCAAGAACCCCGAGGACAAGAACCTGTTTTGTTGGTCGAAACCCCATCAGGAGACCTACTGCCGAGGAACAGTCTGTTGTTCCAAATGATAATGAGGAATAGGGTGCTATTCCAAATGACATGGAAGAACAAACTGTTGTTCCAAATATCGTGGAGGGACAGACTGCTGTTCCATCTGGCCCTGAAGAATGGATGGACATTCCAATGGAACAGCAAGAGGCTCCGATGGCAGGAGGACCACAGCAACCCTTTATTCGTGTTAAGAAAGAAACAGAAGCAAAGAGGTCCAAACAAAAGCACACCCTTGGGGGTAATTCGGGTCCTAAACTCTAAGCAGCGTAATTGAAAGGTCCAAGTTAAACTTCCAACCTCTACGGCTTTGTAGAAAAAGGATCCAAAAACCAGGACCTTGCACAAAATGATGAAGGAAGCTCAACAAGAAGCTGAGCAGCTGCGAGAACAAATAGTCCCCAGGGAGAAATACGAAGAGCTACAACAGCAACTTCGGGACATTAGTCAGCCCGAGAGCCAGGCGTTTGAAGGATGGCAAAAGGAGCAGGAAAAGGTTGCTAAGGTAACTCGTCGATTAGATAGTGTTGTTAAGAAGATGGACACTATGTGTTCCTTGTATAATGACGTTTTGACTTGTAGGGCCCCTGCTAAAAATTATGCTTTATTTTTGCTTGAACGATATTTGAGATTGAAAATAAAAACCGTTAGGGCAGGAGCACCTATCCACATCAACACTATTAATGATTTTATAGACTGTTGCAAGCACTATGGAGTTAAGGTTCAAAGGTTATTGTGTGAGTTTTACTTGCACAACCTTGTGCTAGACCAGGAAATTGATTTAAATCCTGGCCCTTTTGTTGGCGATATACAATTCCAAGCCTTTATCTCATTTGGGGTTAATCAGCTGAAATGGCTCAGAGCTTATAATACCTTTCAGAGACAGGAGAATAGCCTAGATTTATGGGTACGAGCCGAACCTAGAGACCTAGTGACGCTATGGAGAGAGCATAGGAGTCTTATGAGGATCCCAGGTGTCATCGAGATATTAGGACCCATGCACAAAGACTTGATCCAAAATAGTCTGGAATATTTCCTGACTATTAAAGACCTTGCCATCGATGCTGCAAAATTTCGATACCGGACCTCTAACCCAAACATCCAGCTCAGGGAACCATTCAAATACGATAATTTTGAGCTGGCTGCTAGCCGATTGAGCTTCTATGGGGAACGGATTCTGCAAGCAGGGCCATCCTGGTTGGGGTATCCATTTCACAGTCCAATTATTTGGCACCCTGCACACGGATATCAAGCCTTGTATGAGATGCCTGCAGATCAAATAGATCAGTTCTTTGATAATCTAGTTGCTCATCACGGTTGTCGGCCTCCTCGCGAGATCCCTTCTCCGGCCTATTCTCTCACCGCCTTGCATGTCAACTATAATGTTTTCATGAGGCCATGAAACAGG
>APFE030614097.1:0-14759 GCA_000404065.3 Pinus taeda
TGTTTTAGGTTTTATGTTTTTATATTTTGTAACTCTATTACACTAAACATTGTCATTATTTAATTCATGTTATTACTATATTGTTTGTTTGTTTTATGTTTTATGTTTTAATTTTTTGTAACACTACTATTTTAATCATTATCTTTATTTAATTCATGTTATTACGATATTGTTTGTCTGTTTGTCTGTTTTATGTTTTACTAAATTGTAACACTATTTTGTAACACTATTATACTAATCATTTTAATTATTTAATTCATGTTATTACTATATTGTTTGTTTGTTTTATGTTTTATGTTTTACTATTTTGTAACATTGTTATACTAATCATTATCATTATATAACTCATGCTATTACTATATTAATAATTTTAATTCATGTAATTACTATAGAGCTTGTTTGTTTTATGTTTTATGTTTTACTATTTTGTAACACTATTATACTAATCTTTATCATTATTTAATTCATGTTAATACTATATTAATAGTTTTTTTTTAACGTATTACTATATTAATAATTTTAATTCATGTTATTGCTATATTTTTTTTTCTCTGCAATAACTAAATTCTATTAACTGTAACACAAAATAATTTTACATGGAGTTGAGGCTACAGGGGTTAGAGCCCGAGAGCCATCAACGTTGCAGTACTGCCCCATTACAAAAAGGAACTGGGGAAAACAGTTACAAAGTGCTAACAAACTGACATTAGACCCAGACATAGACTGATAGAAAGAGAGAAATACATCAGAAACAGATAAGTAGAGTTTCTGTGCAGACATATGGTAAGAGGACGGACACTTCCTCAGAGGGAAGCCAAAACCTGAGACTGACGAAGCTGAGCCAGACCGAGAGCAAAAATCCTGGAGTTATCCATCTGAGCAAAAACCAGGGACCAAAAGGAGGAGTGCCATCACAGATGTCAATCAGCTTCCGCGTCCTCCCCATGAGTCTTCTCAACATCCCGACATGTGCTGCCAATTCTAATATTCGCATTGCCATCCGTGGCATTGGAAGGGTTTGCCTGGCCGAGGTTGGTGGTGCCTATGTCCCTTTCCATATCAATTGGGCCACTATCATCTACAAGAGGGATACTTATTAGCTAAATATGCTCCTGACTAAGCTCTCCCACTTGCCTAATTTCCTGATCTCTGTCATCCATGGAGTGCTCACCACTGTGAGAAGGGTTGGGCGCAATGCAAGACAGAGGGGAGATTTGATTTTCTTCTTCCGAAAGAATAATAGTAATGTGAGCAGTAATCAATGGCCTATTCAAGTTACTCTGAAATTTGAAATGCGTTGTTTGGAAAGCACTGTTAGGAACAGGCTTGCGACTAGGGCTCGAGGGAGGAAAATCCTCTTAAGAGTAGGTGAGGTTAATGGGCGAGTGAGATGGGTCTACCGAATGGCTAATAGAAGGCCACTTGCCACTGCCTTGGCGTCCCCCAGAGCGGTTCCACTTGCCTTGACGTTTCATTTTGACAAGCAGAGGAGAGGACACTGAGAAACCAAGGAGACTAGGGCTAGAAGCAGGGGAGTGACCAAATTTAACCAGAGACCAGGGAACACAGATGGAGAAGACAAGAGATGGAGAAACAACATAGTCAATACAAAAAACAAAGTCCTCGGATAGCTTACCCCGAATCACTGAACTAATCCCTCTGTGGAGAGTGTTGGCGCATTCGAAATACTGCCAAACATAGCCAGAGCTAGCCTGGAACTTGCGTTTAATAACGAGCCTTTGCTTAACATCACAACACACCTTAAACCAGAGCCTGGAGCCAGAGGACTGAACGTCAGAGGTGAAATGTGCGTAGGAGATCGTCATGCTTATAACCATCACCGGGCTGCATCCTTCTTAATAATTTTAATTCATGTTATTACGATATTAATAATTGAAACTCATGTTGTTACTATAATGTTTATTGGTTTTATGTTTTATGTTCTACTAATTTGTAACACTATTATAATAATCATTATCATTATTTAATCCATGTTATTACTATCTTAATAATTTAAATTCATGTTATTACTATATTGTTTTTTTGTTTTATGTTTTACTATTTGTAACAATATTTTGTAACTCTTTTATACTAATCATTATCATTATTTAATTCATGTTATTACTATATTGTTTGTTTGTGTTACGTTTTATGTTTTACTATTTTGTAACGCTATTTTGTAACACTATTATACTAATCATTATCATTATTTAATTCATGTTATTACTATATTGTTTGTTTGTTTTATGTTTTATGTTTTACTATTTTGTAACACTACTATACTAATCATTATTTTATTTAATTCATGTTATTACTATATTGTTTGTCTGTTTTATGTTTTACTATATTGTAACACTATTATACTAATCATTATAATTATTTAATTCATGTTATTACAATATTAATAATTTTAATTCACGTTCCTACTATATTGTTTTCTTGTTTTATGTTTTATGTTTTACTATTTTGTAACACTATTATACGAATCATTATCATTATATAATTCATGTTATTACTATATTATTTGTTTGTTTTATGTTTTATGTTTTACTATATTGTAACAATATTTACGTTTTATGTTATACTATTTTTTAACCATATTTTGTAAGATTATTATACTAATAATTATAATTATTTAATTCATGTTCTTACTATATTAATAATTTTAATTCGTGTTATTACTATATCAATAATTTTAATTCATGTTATTACTATATTGTGTGTTTGTTTTATGTTTTATGTTTTACTATATTGTAAGACTATCATACTAACCATTATAATTATTAATTCATGTTATTACTATATTGTTTGTTTGTTTTATGTTTATGTTTTACTATTTTGTAAAAGTATTATACTAATAATTATCATTATTTAATTCATGTTATTACTATATTAATAATCTTAATTCACGTTATTGCAATATTTATTTTTTTAAGTTTTATGCTTTACTATTTTGTAACACTATTATAATAATTACTCTCGTTATTTAATTTATTTTATTACTATATTAATAATTTTAATTCATATTATTACTATATTGTTTGTATTTTTTCTGTTTTATATTTTACTATTGTAACAATATTATACTAATCATTGTGATTATTTAATTCATGTTATTACTATATTGTTTATTTGTTTTATGTTTTACTATTTTGTATCGCTATTATACTAATCATTATCATTAATTAATTCATGTTATTACTATATCGTTTGTTTGTTTTATGTTTTATGTTTTACTATTTTGTGTCACTATTACACCAATCATTATTATTATTTAATAATTGTTATTACTGTATTTTTTTTTCTTTTTATGTTTTATGTTTTACTGTTTTCTAACAGTATTATAACAATCATTATCATTATTTAATTGATGTTATTTCTATATTAATAAGTTCAATTCATGTTAATACTCTATTGTTTGTTTGTTTTATGTTTTAGTATTTTGTATCACTATTTATGTTTTATGTTTTACTGTAACACTATTTATGTGTAATTTTTTACTATTTTGTAAGACTATTATACTAATTCTTATAATTATTTAATTCATGTTATTACTATATTGTTTGTTTGTTTTATGTTTTATATTTTAGTATTTTGTAACACTCTTATCCTAATCATTATCATTATTTAATTCATCTTATTACTATATTAATAATTTTAATTCATGTTACTATTATATTGTTTGTTTTTTTCTTTTTCATGTTTACTATTATGTTACACTATTTTGTAACACTATTATACTAATCATTATCATTATTTAATTCATGTTATTACTATATTGTTTTTTTGTTCTATGTTTTATGTCTTAATTTTTTGTAACACTACTATACTAATCATTATCTTTATTTAATTCATGTTATTACTATATTGTTTGTCTGTTTTATGTTTTATGTTTTACTATATTGTAACACTCTTTTGTAACACTATTATACTAATCATTATAATTATTTAATTCATGTTCTTACTATATTGTTTTTTTGTTTTATGTTTTTTGCTTTACTATTTCGTAACACTGTTATACTAATCATTATCATTATTTAATTCATGTTATTATTATATTAATAATTTTAATTCATGTTATTACTATATTGTTTGTTTGTTTTATGTTTTATGTTTTATGTTTTGCTATTTTGCAACGTTATTATACTAATCATTATCATTATTTAATTTATGTTATTACTATATTAATAATTTAGATTCATGTTGTTACTATATTGTTTGTTTGTTTTATGTTCTATGTTTTACTTTTCGTAACACTATTTTGTAACACTATTACACCAATCATTATCATTATTTAGTTCATGTGATGACTATATTAATAATTTTAATTCATATCATTACTATATAGTTTGTTTGTTTTATGTTTCACTATTTTGTAACAATATTTTACACTATTACACTAATCATTATCATTATTTAGTTCTTGTTATTACTATATTAATAATTTTAATTCATGTTATTACTATGTTGTTTGTTTTTTTTTAAGTTTTATGTTTTACGATTTTGTAACACTATTATACTAATCATTATCGTTATTTAGTTCTTCTTATTACTATATTAATAAAATTCTGGTTATTACTATATTGTTTGTTTGTTTTATGTTTTATGTTTTACTATATTGTAACACTATTATACTTATCGTTATCATTATTTAATTCATGTTATTAATATATTATTTGTTTATTTCTTTGTTTTATGTTTTACTATCTTGTCACACTATTTTATCAAACTATTTTACTAACCATTATCATTATTTAATTCATGTTATTACTATATTGCTTATTTGTTTTATGTTTTACTATTTTGTAACACTATTTTATAACACTATTATACAAGTCATTATGATTATTTAATTATTGTTATTACTATATTGTTTGTTTGTTTTATGTTTTACGTTTTACTATTATGTTACACTATTACACTAATCCTTATCATTATTTAATTCATGTTATTACTATATTAATAATTTTAATTCATGTTACTACTATATTGTTTGTTTGCTTTATGTTTTACGTTTTACTATTATGTTACACTATTACATTAATCGTTATCATTATTTAATTCATCCTATTACTATATTAATAATTTTAATTCATCATATTATTATATTGTTTGTTTGTTTTATGTTTTACTATTTTGAAACGCTATTTTGTAACACTATTATACTAATCATTATCATTATTTAATTCATGTTATTACTATAGTTTTTGTTTTGTTTTATGTTTTGTGTTTTACTATATTGTAACTCTATTTTGTAAAACTATTATACTAATCATTATAATTATTTTATTCATGTTATGACTATATTAATAATTTTAATTAATGTTATTACTATATTGTTTGTTTTTTTTATGTTTTATGTTTTATTATTTTGTAACACTACTTTCTAACACTATTATACTAATGATTATAATTATTCTATTCATGTTATTACTATCTTGTTTGTTTGTTTTATGTTTTATGTTTTATGTTTTACCATAATGAATCATTTTTCCAGCTAAATGTATCAGACGTACTGGAATCTTGTTGTAAATTTTGAATAAGTGCCCAAACTTCTTCGTCATTCTTCTATTCCTCCCTTGCTTCGTTTATCCAATCTGGTTGGATAATAGAAATGGTGCACATCAATGCTTCCACATCCTCATCCTTTCTTGAGAGTGCATCTGCCACCACATTTTGCTTCCCTTTTTTGTAGATGATTTCAAAGTCATAACCCAACATCTTTGTGACGCACTTTTGTTGCTCTTTAGAGGATAATCTTTGTTCTAAAAGGTATTCAAGGCTATCATGATCCGTTTTTACGTTGAATTGTCTTCCCATTAGGTAGGGTCACAATTTCTTAAGTGCATGGAGTATTGAAAACATTTCATTCTCATAAATAGCTTCGTGTAGAAACTTTCCCTTTATTGGACGACTTTCAAAAGCAATGGGTCTTTCATCTTGAATTAAAACAACACCAATTCCATTTCCTGAAGCATCACATTCCACAATAAAGGTTTTTCTGAAGTCTGGTGTAGCTAAGGCTGGTGCTTGGCACATTTCCTCTTTAAGATGTTCGAAGGCCTTTGTTGCTTCTAGAGTCCATGAAAATGCATCTTTCTTCAATAATGTTGTTAGAGGTGCTGCTATTCTCCCATAATTCTTAATAAACATGTGATAATACCCTGTCAACTTGAGAAATCCTCACAGATGCTTTATGGATGTGGGGATTCTCCATTGCTTAATGGCTTTAATTTTTCTAGGGTCTACCTTAACTCCTTCATGAGATACAATATGACCCAGATATTCCACCTCTTGTACTCCAAAGAAACATTTGGATCTTTTGCATATAATTGTTTCTCCTCCAATAGTTGTAGCACCTTGTCAACATGTTCAACATGATCCTTCCAAGACTTGTTGTAGATTAGTATATCATCAAAAAATACTAACACAAATTTTCTAAGGAATGGTTTGAAAATTGAATTCATCAAACCTTGAAATGTTGAAGGTGCATTGGTAAGGCCAAAAGGCATGACCAAAAATTCATAATGACCCTCATGAGTTCTAAATGTTGTTTTCGAAATGTCTTTAGGCTTCATTCTGATTTGATGATATCCTTAACGAAGATCCAACTTGGTGAAGTAAATTGATCCATTTAATTCATCCAGTAATTCATCAATGACGGGAATGAGAAACTTATCTTTAATAGTGAGCTTGTTGAGCTCCCTATAATCTGGACACATGCGCAATGATCTATCCTTCTTGTGCACCAATACTACTGGAGCAGAGAAAGAACTTTGACTCGGTTGAATTATACCAGCCTCTAGCATTTCTACAACCATACGTTCAATTTCACTCTTTTGGGCATAGGGATATCTGTATTGCCTGATGTTTGGAGTAACACTTCCTGGAATCAGATGAATAGCATGATCATGATCACGAATAGGGGGGATACCTTTGGGAGTCTCAAATACCTTAGAATGATTGTTCAATACTTTCTGGAGATCTGGATAAATAGATGATTGCAATGTGGAAACATCTAGCGAACATAATTGTGTAATTACACCTCTTTGTTCCTTTTTTAGAAGCTTTTTCATACTGTTAGAGCTGATTATCTTTCTCGTTTTCCCTGAAATACCCCTTAATTAAAATTACTTTCCTTCCATAGAACATTTCATGAAAAGATATTGAAAAAATAAAACCTATTGTACCCAAGGATTGTAGCCATTAGACTCTTAGTATAGCATCAGCACCTCCCATTGAAATGGAAAGCATTGGACTAGTCAATACATATTCTCCCATGGATAGCTTGATATTATGGCACTTTCTAGAGCAATTTATTGTTCCTCCATTTGTAACCATCAATTGACACTCTAGTGCTGGATATAAGAAGCAATTCAATTCTTTTTCTACCTTACAATCAATAAAATTATGGGTACTTCCATAATCAATCAACACTATTACCTTTTTCTTCTTGATTTGTCCTTCTATCTTGTTGGTTTGGGGAGTGGTAATTCTTGCCAATGCATTACAAGATATGATCAGATTCATTTTTTCATCTAGGCTTTGTTCCCAAAGTATATCCTCTTCTTTTGACCTTTCTTGCTCCTTTTCTTCTTCCTCTTCACAATCTATGTAGAATAATTTCTTCTCAGCACACTTATGACCTTTAGTGTATTTGTTATCAAAACTGTAACAAAGCCCTTTTACTCTTTTTTCTTCCAATTGTTGTGGTGTCAACCTTATAGGTTGTGGAAGACTAGGGGCAACAACACTTCCATCTTTATAGTTGTGAGTGGTATGCTTCCTGGTTGCCGTAATTTTGCTTTCTATTTTTCTTGCTAACCTGAATGCCTTCTCTAGGGAATCAGGTTCCTAAAGGCAAACATCATGTTGGATATTATCCTTTAAAGTCCTTATGAGCCATCAATCCTATGCTCCTCTGAAATATTTTTTACCCTTATGTTCAATTTTTGGAACTCCTCAATGTGATCCATTATTGAACCCTTTTGTTTGAGACTTATCAATTGGCTAAGAAAAAGTGTTACTTTTTGTATCCTCATAATGTGCTATCAATTCTTCCATAAAAATTGCCCAAGTGATAATTTGTTTATGATAGCAAAGCCATTGATACCATACAAACTAATTTGGTTCCAAATATAAAGTTGCAATATGTACCTTTTGTGTGTTTTGCATATTATTGAGATCGAAAAATTGCTACATCTGTAATATCCATGTTGCGGGATCATTGCCATCAAACTTCCTCATATCGATTTTTGGAATATGGTGGGTCTTCGATCCCACATTAGAGTGTATGAAATCATGATTAACATTTCTTTTGTTCGGATAATGAGTTTCCTTTACTACCTTTTCCCCATTAGTAAGTATTTCTTATAGAAACTTTGTCAAATATGTCTTCAAATCTACCATGTTACTCTTCAAATTTGTCTTCAAATCTATCTTCAAATCATCCATCTTAGCTTCCATGCCCTTTATCTTAGCTTCTATTAGCTTTTGTGAGAGTGACCTTTGTTGCACTTGGTCTTGTAATTTTGATATATCATGTAGCATTTCTTCCTCTTCTTCATGAGTTATGCTATAGCTTTTAGGTTGCTTACTAGGTGTTTGAATTTTCTTTCCTTGGGGAATCAATTGCCGAAACTAATGCTCTACTATCCCATTTGAATTCCTTCCAAATAAATTTTCAGACCAAACTTAAGCAAAAAATTAAAAAAATATACACACTTTTTTTCACTTTATAGGAGCTCGATATTGTCTCTGACATATCTCTATACTTTTGGATCATCCAGTTCTAAAATTGCGACCTACAGTAGCCCTGTGTGTCCTCTTTCCAATGCCACCAGTGTGATCCAAATTGGATTTTCCAAGGAAGAGTTATGTGAAATCTCCCATAGTGACCTCATTATATACTAGTTCAGTAGAGCGAACTTGTATGACGTGCCACAAGTCATTGTTTCGACCTTTGTCTCTGAAAAATATATACAAGAAACTATAGTCCGTCCTCTTTCTGTACCTTCTTACAAAATTTCAATCTGATGCTCAGAGAGAAAGTTATGATGATGTTCCCTAGGTCACCTATTTGGAGTGTAATTCAAGAGTCTGCAAAAAGACCAAATTCCTCAGATCATATCTCCACAAATATAACGCGAAAAGCTCTAAAATTCGGATCCGATATTCAGCATGATCTCTTCTCAAATTAGTTTTTTTTATCTTCTGAAACATCACAGAAAACAAAGTTATCACGAAAATGCCACGATGACCTATTTGGAGCAGCGAAGCCCTAGAATCCAAAGCTCTGAAACCAAATGTTATGAAACCAGCTCAAGAAAAAGATAGAAAAGATAGATCAACGCCTTAGAATTCAGCCTCTTCGAGGGGGAAACCTCCTTTACATTACATAAATGAAACAATTCTTGGATGATTCAAATGACAAAACCTCCTTTCTCTATATAGGAGTCTAAGGAGTCACAATATAACCCAACCGACCTACAATAAGAATATAAAGCCACAAAAATAACAATAGAGGGATTCTATGGGGCACAATAATAACAATATGGGGACAACACGGGCACAACAATATTAATAAGGAATACAACTACAATAGTAATGGGGTAATCACTGGTATTATAGGGACCCAACACTATCCTATTCTCCTTATAGAAGTAGGTATTTCCCCTATTGAGAGCCTAGCTATGATTAGGTTTCTGTTGTACAAGCACAAACTCAATAAAATAGACGATCATAGACCTCCTAAGCTAGCTTTGAATTCTGACCAAAACCACCTAAGGCTTAATTGGGGGTGGCATAAAGACACAAGGGCCTTGTTAAACTATTGGGAGATCAACGAGAATGATGCATTGCAAAACATAAATAACATTAAAGATATTGTTACTTCTAAGTTCAAAGAAAAAAGTGGTGTGAGAAAGATTTAGTGGGTAAAAGAAAATTAGGTTATTGTAAGAAGGTCATCAACCCCACCCTAGAAGATAAAAAATAACTCTCTATTTTAACAAGCTCAAAGAAGAAAATTAATATAGCAAAGATTAGAATGAATTCTCATGAGCTCCATAGTGAAACATGTCATTGGGCAGTTCCTAAAATGCCATGGATGGAAATGATCTGCCATATATGTGAGAATAGGAACATCAAGGATGAAAACCACTTCCTCTTAGAGTGCCCCGCGTACAACCACATTAGGTCCCAGTTTCACAATCTTTGTTACATTACTGACATTCCTAACCTTCTACAATGTCAAAATTATAGTGAGCTCGGGAGGCTTCTCTCCAAGCTCTTTGAGCATAAGAATAAAATCTTAAATCAAATAAATAATGTATTTCCTTAGGTCCGATAGACCAATCTTTGGTCTTAGTGGATGTTAACCACTATCATCATCACTATATTGTTTGTTTGTTTTATGCTTTCCATTTTAATATATTGTAACACTATTATACTAGACATTATCATTACTTGATTCATGTTATTACTATATTCATAATTTTAATTCATGTTATTACTATATTAATAATTTCAATTCATGTTATTACTATATTGTTTGTTTTTTTTACGTTTTATATTTTACTATATTGTAACACTATTATACTAATCATTATCATTATTTTAATTCATGTTATTCCTACATTTTTTGTTTGTTTTATGTTTTATGTTTTACTATTTTGTAACGCTATTATACTAATCATTATCATTATTTAATTCATGTTATTGCTATATTGTTTGTTTGTTTTATGTTTTATGTTTTACTATTTTGTATCACTATTATACTAATCATTATCATGACTTAATTCATGTTATTACTATATTAATAATTTTAATTGATGTTATTACTATATTGTTTGTTTGTTTTATGTGTTATGTTTTACTATTTTGTAGCATGGTTATACTAATCATTATCATTATTTAACTCATGTTATTACTATATTAATAATTTTAATCCATGTTACTGCTATATTGTTTATTTGTTTTATGTTTTCCTATATTGTAACACTATTTTGTAAGACTATCATACTAATGATTATCATTATTTAATTCATGTTATTACTATAATAATAATTTTAATTCATGCTATTGCTATATTGTTCATTTGTTTTATGTTTTATGTTTTACTATTTTTTAACACTATTATACTAATGATTATCATTATTTAGTTCATGTTATTACTTTATTAATAATTTAGTTCATGTTATTACTATATTCTTTGTTTGTTTTATGTTTTATGTTTTACTATATTGTAAGACTATTATACTAATCATTATAATTATTTCATTCATGTTATTACTATATTGTTTGTTTGTTTTATGTTTTATGTTCTACTATTTTGTAACACTATTATACTAATCATTATCATTAATTAATTCATCTTATTATTATATTGTTTGTTTGTTTTAGGTTTTATGTTCTACTATTATGTAACACTATTACACTAATCATTATCATTATTTAATTCATGTTATTACTATATTGTTTGTTTGTTTTGTGTTTTACTATTTTGTAAGACTACTATACTAATCATTATCTTTATTTAATTCATGTTATTACTATATTGTTTGTATGTTTTTTGTTTTATGTTTTACTATATTGTAACACTATTTTGAAACACTATTATACTAATCATTATAATTATTTAATTCATGTGTTTACTATATCGTTTGTTTGTTTTATGTTTTATGCTTTACTATTTTGTAACACAATTCAGTAATCATTATTATAATTTAATAATGTTATTACTATATTGTTTGTTTGTTTTATGTTTTATGTTTTACTATTTTGTAACACTATTATACTAATCATTACCATTATGTAAGACTATTATACTAATATTGTATATTTAATTCATGTTATTACTATATTAATAATTTTATTTCACGTTACTACTGTATTGTTTGTTTATTTTATGTTTTATGTTTTACTATTATGTTACACTATTTTGTAACACTATTATACTAATCATTATCATTATTTAATTCATCTTATTACTATATTAATAATTTTAATTCATGTTACTATTATATTGTTTGTTTGTTTTATGTTTTACTATTATGTAATGCAGGAGCATCAAGACCATTTTCATTTGTAAATATGTGATAAAAGGGGGGTGTGATATTTTTAAATATTTTGTTATTTTTAATAAAATAGGAAGTAAGGATTATGTAAATATTTTTTTTCTAAATAAAAGGATATGAGAGAAATAGTTTAGGGAAAAATATGGGATAGAATTTCTATGTTTTTTCAGTTAAAATTAGGATAACGGTGGAGAATAAAGCTCCATACTTTAAATCATTAGGTAAAAAGAAAAATCCTGCTTTTGTATCGGATAAGGACCGAGAAGGCCTATCCTTTTATTATAAATAAAGAGGCAAGCAAAGCTCTCAGGGATTGGAGAGAGGGGAGCGTGCCAAAGTATTATTATGAAATTCCTCTCGGTGTTCTCTGAAAACTCGATGAGATTTTGTTAATATGGATACATGCCTTTAATAGTAATTGCACTGTGTATTAAAAGGAGTTGAATCACCTTCTTATGCATAGCTTGATTCTTTACTGTGTGTGCTAGAATAATTCAGATTGTATTTATTTCCATTTACGCTGCGGTTATTCGATTTCATGGTTACATGACAGAGTAGAACTCTATTTACGTAGAGTAAATTCAATAATTGAATTTCACTGCGTGTTGAAAGGTAGAATCGCCTTCCTGTTCTCCACTTCAATAATATAGTATGGTTGACACTTCAAGCAAACTGTATGACACAGACACGGTGGAATGGTGCTACCATGGGCGCAAAGTAACTGCATATGAGCTAACATTATAAGGAAAGTTAGGCGTCGGATCACATTGAGAAACTGTTTGTTTGTGACAGCATCTCCAGTGTTTTAGTGTGAAATTAGTCCCCGGAGGGAGTTTCAAGTGAAATGTGAACAAAGTTTTGGATCTGCGTTGCTGAACAAATTGTGACGTGTGGAAAATGCGTATATACCTTGTCGGAGGCCACGATTGCTGTGGTGGAATGTTGTCTAGTTCTAGCTGAGAAGTCTTTTCTTAGATCAATTGATACACAAACCTTTTATTCGCCCGTGTTGAAGGGTCTCTTGCATCAGGAAACGATTTATTAGAGAACGCAATTTCCTACAGAGTATACAGACGTGAAGGGCGTTTGGGAGAACTGGAAAGCAAATAATCGAATGCGTAACTGGTTTTTTTGGGTAAGTGAGATTTTAATTTTGAATTACATCTGCTATCAATGCAAAATTATGTTAAGATTTGAATAGGAGAAGGGTCTGGAGGAGCTTATGTGGTAGACAAGATTGAATTCCGCATTATAGAAAGGCAACTTCTTTATTTGTCTGAGGCCACATTGAAGCTGATGGGAGGCCAGCCAATAGAACTGTGGTTTTCAGAGGCATTGTAGAGGCACTGATAAACTGCAATTCACTACAGATTCTGGATTCACACGATTGAAGAGATTAGTCACTGTCCACATGGAGAGATATGCTGGTACTTTATCGATTCTTGGCATCCATTTCGCATCCTCCAAAATTTGAATGGCTTGATTTGTAGAATGAAATGCGAGTCTTTCAGATTAAATTTAGGAGTACCGGTCTGTTGAGTTGCTTGGAGTCCTTGGTCAGATCTATTGGTTAACAAGTTTGGTAGCGATTGGGTCAAAGGACTTGGTTCCTCGCTGTCAAATCATAAAGCTTAGCATGAATATAATTTGTTATGATGTTGTTAAAATTAGTGGTTGTTTATAAACGTCATGTCTAAAGATTCTGGGTTTATGTGGGTTAGCCGTAGCCTGCATCATTATGTTACACTATTTTGTAACACTATTATACTAATAATTATCATTATCAAATTTATTTTATTACTGTATTAATAATTCTAATTCATGTTATTACTATATTAATAATTTTAACTTATGTTGTTACTATAATGTTTGTTGGTTTTATGTTTTATGTTCTACTAATTTGTAACACTATTATAGTATGTTTATTTGTTTGTTTGTATTATGTTTTATGTTTTACTATTTTGTAAAACTACTATACTAATCATTATCTTTATTTAATTCATGTTATTACTATATTAATAATTTTAATTCATGTTCTTACTATATTGTTTTTTTGTTTTTTGTTTTATGTTTTACTATTTTGTAACACTGTTATATTAATCATTATCATTATTTAATTCATGTTATTACTATATTGTTTGTTTGTTTTATGTTTTATGTTTTACTATATTGTAACACTATTTTGAAACACTATTATACTAAGAATCATCATTATTTACTTCATGTTATTACTATATTAATAATTTTATTCATGTTATTACGATATTGTTTGTTTGTTTTATGTTTTACTATTTTGTAACAATATTATACTAACAATTATCATTATTTAATTAATGTTATTACTATATTGTTTGTTCGTTTTATCTTTTACTATTTTGTAACACTTTTATACTAATCATTATCATTATTTATTTCATGTTATTACAGTATTAATAATTTTAATTCATGTTATTACAATATTGTTTTTTATATGTTTTATGCTTTACTATTTTGTAACACTATTATACTAATCATTATCGTTATTTAATTTATGTTGTTACTATATTAATAATTTTAATTCATATTATCACTATATTGTTTTTTTGTTTTTTGTTTTTTGTTTTTTGTTTTCTGTTTTACTATTTGTAACACTATTATACTAATCATTATCATTATTTAATTCATGTTATTACTATATTGTTT
>APFE030614099.1:0-12777 GCA_000404065.3 Pinus taeda
ATATAAAAATTATTAATAAAGCACTTTAATAAATCTTAATATAAAATACAAAGCATGTGCACGAATAGGTAGTTATCTTGGACTAGTGCAGAAAAGAGGGGTTTATTTTGAGATAAAAAAAAGGTTAAAATGGGGTAGAAAATAGGGCAATTTTGGAAACCAACATCCTCTCATCCCTAAGCTATTGTGTGTCCTCACACAACATTTTACCTTCAGCAAAAAATCTCAAAAATGTACAGCCACCTCCTCAATCCTAAAATTCAATGTTTATTCCTTCTTTCACTATCTTCATATTTTTGTATTGATCTCTTTGCAGCTACATAGTCACCTTCTTAAGGAATTTGTAGCATTTGTAAGCTCGATACTTCCATACCTTTACTTGTTGCTTCCACCTTTTTACCTCTGCAAGAAACTCCACTTCGCTTTGCTTCTACCAACTCTTCTCCTTCATGACCTCGTTCAAAGCCTCCAGGTCATGAACTTGCTCCCCCAAATTTACTATTCAGCTATTGACGTAGAGAGGGTGCCATTATAAGATCCTTAGGTGTGAATGTCTTCTATGCAACACACGCAAAACAGGTCCCATCGTAGTCAAGGTCAAGGTTGTCAAATGTCTGCATTATGACATCGGTGAGGGTTTCTACACTCAGGGTTTTCTTGTCACCAAGGGTTTTGATTCCCTCCACATTCTTTGTGCCAAGGGTTCTAGTACCTTGTGTACTCAATTCCTCATGGCTTTTAACACCCTCTTCTTCCATTTTCTCAAGGGATTCAATACCCTGTCTTTCCAAATTAGTAGGGGTCTCACTTCCCCGTTCTTGTACAACAACAAGGGCCTCAATACCCCGTCCTTCTAAAAGCATAGGGGCATTAATACCTTGTTCTTCTAAAACTGCATGGGCTTCAATACCCTGTCCTTCTAAGATAGTAGGGGCTTAAGTGCCCCTTTCCTCGAAATCCATGTCTGGTTAACTGAAATTATCAAGGGTCTCTACCTATTGTTCCTCCTCATCCTCATGACCCTCTGCTGGACTTCACCAGTACTTGGCATTGTCTTCCTTTTCCTTAATCTGTTGGAAAAATTTGACAACAATACGTCATCCTCTATGTTCTCTTCATCTTACATAGTGTGTGATACTACATCTACAAGCACCAAGAGATTATGAACTGTAGGGGAAACTTGGGGTGATTCGTTGATTATGATCAGAGAGCTTGATTGGTTTATCCCTTGGGAGATGGTCTTCCTCCTCACCGAGGTTCTGGTCTTTCTCATTTTAGCCATGGGTGGAGTATTTTCAATAGTCTTCTTCTCTTCTTTTGGTGTACTTTCATCTGGCTTCTTGGTAGGAGATGATGACTCTGTTTTCCTCTTCTTACTTGTACTCATGCTAGCAGGCTTCACTACACCCTTTGCTTGAAATTTGTTCAGAAACTCTTTCCAAGTTATGCCCTTTTCTTATAACTTCTTGATGACCATAATCATGATAATCCCATGATGGTAAATCTTGGTTGAAAATTGACTTTCATTTCCACTCTGCATGCCTTTCACCATCTTCTCAAGATCCTGGAGCAAATAGTAAGGGAGATTAAACAATTTTCCTAACTCAGAGCGCAGAAACAACCGAAAGTGATATACAAATGTCAATTTATAACATCCCTCCCCAGTTTCAAATTTGTATAGTATAAACAATAGGTCTCACCACTTCCTAACCATCGAACTATGTGGAAGTCCCTTCCTCTAGTCAAATTTAATCTTCTTGTCGACCATCAGCCCATGGCATCATTTCTTTGTGAGCCTCTCCTTTTTAAACCAATGCTCTTTTGTATGTGGCACGCCTGTGGCTTGCGAAATAGAATCCTTTGTAACTTTGAACTTCAACGAGCCAATCTTGACTCATCCTTCTTTGAATGTCCTTATGAACTCTGGTACCATAGCCATGTCGAACCCATAAAGCTTCTATAGGCATGGCAGGAACCCAAATTCTTGCAATAGTACAAGGCTATTCCTGTACTCTGTGGTTTTCATAATCTCTTGCAAAGTCAATGACTCACTCCTTACAGGTGCCATTTTGAATTGCATTTCACCCCTTCTAATCAAACTCTTGAAGGAATTGCAAGTGGATCCAACGTTTGCTAAGAATTTTATGTCGGAGATCATAACCCTCCATATTTTCAGCCCCATTTACCCATTCATGATGGAACCACCCTTCATATCAGGTGCAGAATCATGTTAGCTTGCTATAGGTGAATCATAATGATTGGGTGTAATGGAGGCGTAGGTGGTGGTGGCGCCACAGTTACAATGATCGAAATAAGAGTAAGGTAATAATGGACAAGCAATGCGGAATTATTTCAAGGAGGGTGAATACAGGTGATCACACAATAGTACTATCCCACAGTCAACATCATAATTTTATCAAGACATACTCCAACACTTATTAAAAAGATTATATTTCAAAACACTATACATCTTGCAGTTTAAAGATTGTTCCTAGGTTAGTAAATAATAAAACAGAGTATTAATTGAAACATGCAATGCTATGATGTATTAGCACACATGTATAAGCAAGTATAGCTCCATAAATATCCTTGACAAAGAACTCCAATACTATGTGATTTTTACTTGTTTTCACAGTCAATTATGTTACTTCACTAAACCTTCTTTGACTATTGTGCTTGCACTGAGTTGTGCTTTCACCAGAGACTTTTATCAAAATAGAGAATATGATAGGAAATACTTTTGTAGCTAGACTTTAAATTTTTTTTTCCTCAATATACAAGAAAAGATTTATTCAACATCCTTTGATGTTTCACGAGCATGCCTTCTCGATTGACTAGATCCAAATCTGTAATCAATTTATGAGGGAATAAAGAAATGGGAAGGGGATAAAAAAATTTAGAATGGGAAGGAATATTATAGCAGTGATTGCAGAAACAATACCACCAAGATGGATAAATGAAATGGGATGTGGAAAACAATTCAAGGGAAAAGAGGGATTTTATAAAATCAGGCAAGGGTAGTTTCTTAGAAGAAAGAGGGAGGTAATTCATTAGGGATTTTAGAAAAGGAACTAGTGGGAATTTTTGAAACGGAAGATAGAAGAAAGACAATGTTTTTACCTTGAAATCTGCCTACACCGGTGTAGGAAAAAAATAACTGCAGTGGGAAGTAAGTGTTTACTTGAAATAAAAATGTCCATGCTAGTTACCACAAACTTGGGTAAGTGCTCGGTTTCATGAAATTTCTTCTTCTTGGTGGCAGCCAACATATCTAGAAATCAAGTAATATTCCCTTTTTCTTAAATTTTTGATCTTCCTGTTAGCATGTTGGTTTTTAGGTTGATCCTTCTGCAATCATGTCAGTCAACTGATTTTCATAATTATAGGAAAGAAATTATTTCCATACTTTTTATTTTTTTAATTTTATTTTTCTTTTATTATTTTTTCAATAAGGATAAGAAGGAATCAAATCTTCGGCAAGTTGGTGCTACCACCTACCAACTCGTTTTCAAATGGTTGTTGCACTTATTGCATAAAATCTCCTTTAGTAAGGGGCTGAAAATATACCTTCAATCTATGCCCATTTACGAGGAAAAAATAATTTCATCCATCAATAGTTTTGATTTCTACCACTCCATTTTCCAATATGTTGACCACCTCATAGGCTCCCATCCAGTGTGTATGGAATTTTCCTTTAAAATATTTGAATCTCGAATCGTAAAGGAGTACCCAATAACTTGGTTGGAACTTCTTCTTCTTAATGGAGTTCTCATGCCACTTCTTCCGTTGTTTTTGAACCAAGATGTTCTACTTAGAAACATCCCTTCAGAATTCATCTAACTCATTTAACTATCAAAAGACACTGCTACTGTGCTTTAGAGAGATCTAGTCCTAATTAGACTGCAATCCTGAAAGTCTTGATCAGGAATTCTATCGGCAAGAGGACTTGTTTTCTGTACTCTAGCTCATATGGTGTGTGCCCTATGTTATTTCTCCAAGTGGTTCGATAGGCCCATAATGCTTCTGGTTATTTGTCAATCCAATCCTTTTTATGCATGTTTATCGACTTTGTGAGGATGGACTCAATCACCTTATTCGTGGAATCCACTGAACATTTTCTTGCGGGTGACATAGTGTATATTTCCTATGTTGTATTTTGTATTTCTCCATCAAACCCTGTACCAGATTATAAATAAAATGATGTACATTGTCATAAATAATTTCTCTAGGCACACAAAATCTAGTAAAGATTTTAGTAAAAGGAAAATCAACAACAATTGTTTCAGTAGAAAAAGAAACATCTTTAGCTTCTACCCATTTTGTAACAAAATTTGTACAAATGAAAATATACTTTTTATTTGATGATGCTAGATTTATTGGTCCTACAACATCAATGTCCCATTTTTCAAAGGTTCAATGATAACTTAAGGACATAAAGGCATTTCATTGGTTCGATTAGGCTGGTGAAGCTACTAACAACTATCACACTACTTAACATATTGTTTAGCATCTTTGAACAAAGAAGGCGAAAAATAGCCATCTTGTAATACTTTGTA
Source organism: Pinus taeda (assembly GCA_000404065.3). Classification (NCBI taxonomy): domain Eukaryota; kingdom Viridiplantae; phylum Streptophyta; class Pinopsida; order Pinales; family Pinaceae; genus Pinus; species Pinus taeda. Next base: position 4,557 of record APFE030614099.1, read on the forward strand.
TTCAATCCACTTATGAGCGAAGTGACCCCGACAAGGTTCATCATGGGAAATTTTTAAAATATTAGACACTTCTTCCTCCCTTACGCATCTATGGATAATGAGATATGCTCCGGTGTAAAGGAGATCTCCTTGGAGCTAGGAATATGCAACACTTTTCTAAATGATATTCTGCTTTTCACAAGCAGATAAGTGAGGTGGTAATTTCCCAGTGACTAAATAATTAGCTATGTCAACAAACCATGGGGATTTTATTGACACAACAGAAAGATGTTCATGAGGAAAATCGTCATCAACAGGAATTGCTTCACGAGGATTATCTAATCTTGAAAGATAATCTACTACTACATTTGATTTTCTTGATCTATCAACAATAGTAGTATTAAATTCCTGTAACAATAGAAACCCTCTAGTCACTCTACAGCTATTTAATGGTTTATTCATCAAGTATCTTATTGTGGAATGGTTAGTATGTACAAATAGTTCATATCCTATAACATAATATCTGAATTTATTAATAGAAAAAATTACAGCTAAAAAATCTTTCTCAATAACCGTATAATTGAGTTCACTAGGTGACAAATTTTTACTAATGAAATAAATAACGTAAGGTTGCTTGTCTTCTTATTGTCTTAAATCTACGCATCAGAGGAAATATGGAATGGAAAGGACCAGTTTGGTGCTCTCAAAACTGGTGCATGGACTAGTTTTTCCTTCAATGTCTCAAAGGACTCTTGGAAATATGTGGACCAAGAGAACTCACTATCTTTAGCCAAAAGTTGAGAAAGGGGGGTAGATATCGTTGAGAAATTCTTAATGAAACTCCTATAGTAGCCTGCATGTCCTAGAAAACCTCTCAATTCCTTATGAGTTTTGGGTGTAGGAAGACTCAAAATGACTTCTATTTTTGCAGGGTCAACCTAGATACCTTTGTCAGAAATAAGATGGCCAAGAACCACTCCCAACTTTCACATTAATCAAAATTTCTTATCACTCAAGATGAGATGAGATTCTTTGTAGTGAAGAAGAACTTTTTGTAGATTCTTGACAGCTTCGTAAAATGAATCACCAAATACTCAGAAATCGTCCACACAGATTTCGATACACTCAAGGCACAATAAAAGGAGCCAAAATTTCCCTTTAAAAGGTAGTCGGGGCATTACATAGCCTAAAGAGAAGTACTCAATAAAAAAATGTAGCCCATGGACATGTAAAAGTGGTTTTTTCCTCATCCTCGGGTGCTATGTGTATCAGGTTATATCTGCTAAAGCTGTCTAGAAAAGAAAAATATCTCTTACCATCAAGGGTATTGAGTACCTAATCGATGAAAGGAAATGGGAGGTAATCTTTGAGAGTGGCTTTATTCAATTCTTTCGAGTCAATAAAAATGCACCATCTCCCATATTTCTTTGGGACTAATACTAATGGAGAGACCCACTCTTGTCAGAAATGGGATAGATAAAATCAACATCTAAGAGTTTTTGCAATTTTTCCTATACAACATCTCTTAGAGATCAGTTCATTCAGCTTTGGGGTTGTTGTACAGGTCGGGCTCCATGTTGAATATAGGTATGGTGTGTACAAGTTTCAGGGGGGATGCCTTTCATATCATCATAACCCCATTCAAAGACATCGAGATGGTTTCACAACAAACTCACAAGTTTCTCTTGCTGAGAAGGATCCATGTCTGAACTGATATACACGGATTTACTAAACTAATCTCAACCAGAGTAGTATCAGGCTCAAGAGTACACAAAGGTGTCACTAGCGATGGTGGTGATGGAGGTTGAGAGTCATATCTTTCCTAAAATTCTAGGCTAAAAATCTGACTCAATGACTCTTAATTAGGCATGGTGTCTATATTGTTCAAGAAGTCTTGAATGTCACCATCCTATGAGGACTTGGCATTTTTATGTATCGAGGAAATAAGCTGAGTTTCCTCATCACTATTTTATTCTAACCATAAAGTGTCTCTAAGCTCCTGCATGGATCTAGCGGGTGGATATAAGGTGACCTTCTTTCTGGGATCTCCATGGGAAATATACATATCACCTCAACGAGATCTGTTATAAGCATTAGCTGTAGCAAGCCATGGTCATCCCAAGATCAAGGTATGTCCTCCCACAAGGTTCTTTGGTTAACGCACAATGAAATTTGTGAGATATTCCCAAGAATTTAAGGAAATGACCACATCATCCAACACCTCTTGCAACTTGATTTTATATCTATCCACTAGTTCAAGCACAGTTGTAGTAGGATGAATATGGACCAATACAAGTTGATCCATGGTTTTCTTGGTCATAACATTAATGGTTACCCCTACCTCTATAAGTACATTGGAGACAAGAACATCACCTATCTGAACAGAAACAATAGGGTCTCTCGGTTAAGTATATTTTTCCATGTGAATACACCCCGTCATCAACTCTACTACTCTATCAACAAATTGAATAGTTTGAGGTTCCAATCTTCTCCTTCCTAGCTTCTTGAGATAGAGTTCCCTAATGATTTTTGTAGAGATGGGGATCTCTTTGATAGCTTGGAGCAAAGATACCCTTATGAAAAGGTTCCTAAGCTTAGAAGCAAGGCTAGACTCATGAATGGGGTCTTTCTTCTCCACAACTAACCTCTCTGGATAGGGAGGTTGGATGGAAGAAGATGACAATGGATCCAAATGTATAGGGATAGGCTGAATGGAGTCATATTTTTTAGAATGGTCAATAGTTTCCTCCTCTCCTTTCTCATTAATAATCACTATAGGCTTCTTTTGATTTTCTGAGGTTACTACCTTCCATGATCTCAATTGGAGATCGTTGACTCCAACTGGCATAGTCTGATATATCGATGAAGGAAGCGGGTTCATAGAATGGATCATTTATAACATTTTATTATTGGGGTTGGGTAAAGGGTGATGAGGCAGCTGAGAAGGTCGAAATGGTGGAGGTATAGGTAATGGTGGCATAGGTTGACTCATCTAAGGTAATGATGGTTGAGGCATTGGGTAAGGTGCATATGTAGGAAGGTATGATTGCATAGGTGCATGACAGGAATGATGTGAATGATGTGAATGGTTTGACCCTCTCCATCCTTATTTCCAAGATTGGTAGGGTTGTCCATACTAATATTGATTCCCATAATGCCAATTTTGAGAGAGACTAGCATTAGGATAAGAATATGAGTGTGCATTATAACCAAAAAAATCTAGTGGAGGATCAAGAACCATACATGCACATACGTGATGCCAATTTCTTCATGCTCCCATAGAATGTAGTGATTGAGCTTCAGGTTGTCTCCCTTCAAGTACAACTTTCAGCTCAAGTATGGAGGGACATCGTTTTGTATCATGGTTATCTGCAGAAATTGCAAATTTATTAGTTTCTTTAATATCAAGAGGATATTCTCTTAAAGGATGCTTTCTTCTACATTTAGGACAATAAATAGACAATAACTCTCTCTCTTTTACAAGTTTTTGTTGAAACTTCAAAGAGTGTATTCCTTTACTAACAATATTCATTATTTCAATTTTCATATTGTCCAGTTTGTTTTCTAATCCAACAATCATAGCATCAATATATTCAGTTTTCATGTTTCTATTCTGAATTGCTTTTCCAGATCTATATTGGATTCTTGAGAATTTCCTGCACAAGTCATAGATCTGATCAAAAGTATTTTGAGCAATATCCCCTTGTCCTAATAGATTTAAATTATTTCTAGCATCATGAGTAAGCCCACGTGATAACAAGGTTCTAATGGTACTTGGATCAAATTTGTGCTTTGGCCTTTGAAGAATATACAGAAACCTCTCCAAGTAGTCCTATAAAGTCTCATCATCATTTTGTAAAATAGTAACGATTTCATCTTGAATATTTCTAGGTTTATAATATTCCTTATATTTTGACAAGAACACTCTCTTCATTTTCTCCGAAGAAGATATAGTGTTTCCTCCTAGTCCGATGAACCAGTGGAGTGCTACGTCCTTGAGAGTTGCAGGAAATAACTTTAACTTCTGGGCATCAGATGAATAACCATAACTCGTATAGAAAATATCAATATCAAAGAAGAAAGAGTCTGAGTCCTCATGCACCTTACCATAAAAATGAGGAAGAGATGATGGTGAAATATTTTTCATTTGTACTTGTCTATTTAAATCCACAATCGGGAATTCGAAAGTGGATTGTTCCTCATTTACCTGATTTTCACCACTTCCTTCTGCATGGTCTTCCATATCTTCCATTGTTGTTCTTCCACACGAACAGCTCTCAAGAGGCTGAAAAGGCCAACTATGGATTCCAAAAATCCCCTTCTTCCCCTTTATGGGTTGTGTCACACCTAGATCACTGCTACTAGAGCCTAGGCGAACTATTCGTACGTGATGAGTCAGAGTTTGTTTGGAATTTTTTCCTACAAAAGAAGGACCAATATAAGTGTTGGTTTCAGATTTATCAGTATTTCTTTGGCCCCTAGTGGGCTTCAAACCCCTATATCTTTTAGGCATTCATTTCAAAAATGACAAAATGAAATTCAAATAAAAACTATAATTTTCAAAAAAATAAATAAGCACCTATAAATTCCTTGAAACAATAGAGGCACACTGCAAAAACAAATAAAAGCAGACTTACCCCAATTACAAGAACATAGAAAATTCTTACCAATTCAAATCGCCTCCCCGACAACGGTGCCAAAATGTTGGGTGCACGAATTGTGCTTAATAAAAGTCCTCCACACTTAATTGTCAACCCGTGAATTTTGTAAACTAAAAATTGGGGCACACGCAATGCGAGAAGTGGTATGAGCTTTTCATGTTCCTAATCCTACCTCTTGAAGGAAATGCTTGAAGAATCAAATAGGAAAAAATTGTAAAGGAAATTGACACCAAAGTAACTCTAGTACCGGAATGTAAAAGAACAATTTGGAAATAAATCAAGTAAAGAAGTGTTGGGCTCCAAAAATGGCACTCATTACCATACATTTTTCACCTATGCTTCCATCATTTCGCTCACTATTCATCACCTTGTCACTCCATTTTTCCTACTATTCACCATTAATGGGTCTCACTTATATTTTCCAAATATTGTTTATTTTTAAGCATTTTTGAGAGAATTTCTTGATTAAATATTAGAAAATAATATATTTTACTTTATATATGGAAAGTGGGTTGTTTTGGTGACATATGTAGGTTCTAAGGAAGCTTCCAAGGCATCTTTATGTGGCCATGAATGATCAAATTCGAATTTGAAAAGATAAGCTTCATGGAGGAGATCATGGAGGATAGGATTATGTTTCATCATTAGTTGAGAAATATGTAGGTCAAAGGAGAGAATAGTGGGTCTACATTTATGAGGTTGTTATCATAGTTTTTGTATAAATAGGAGCACCTCCTCCATTCCAAGGGAGAGGACTCTTAGAGCATTATATCCAATTTATGATGGAATAAAGATTCATTTGACATATATTTTCATTATGTAGTTTTAGAAATAGTTTTCCATTATGTAGTTTTAGATAGAAGTTATCTTAATGTAGCATATGGAATGGCTTGTCACTTTGTTCTTAGGAGAAATGAGCTCACTCTAGAAGGAGCAAAGGAGCATGTTGTTTCATATTAGATCTTATTTTATTTAATTGCTTAGATGTTTGATGTTTGAGGATTTGATTGATGAATGAGTTTCAAGTTAGGATCTTATCAGTACATGAGAGGATAACCAAGAGTCTAAGTTAGGCTCTCTCTTTACCTGATTTGTATGATAATTGGAATTCATCTTTTTGCTTTTATGTTTCAAGTTATTTCATTTAGTTTACGCTTATGGATGAATTTTAGTTTAGTCTAGATTAGTACAAGAGATGACAATCAAGAGACTAAGTTAGTCTTTCTCTCTTTGAATCTAAACAACAACTAAAGTTCATTCCCTTGTTTGCATTTCAAGTTTCTAGTTTTATGGTTTCTCTATGATACTGTAGGGAAGGACAACCAGGATCTCCTAAGTTAGGAGCCTCTTCCCTTGCATATTATATTGAACCGTAGATAATTTAATTAAACATAGAATTATTCGCCTACTCCTGCACATATAGTGCTGGCATCATCAAAAGCTTACGAGTTTCCCTGGTCGATATTTAATGCAGCAATTTAAGCCCAATAAATTGCCCAACAAGAAGTTTTCAGACAACTGAAACAATCTTAAATGCTAGAATGAAATGTTATGCTCATCTTCAAATGGATGGCTAACACTCTCACAAGTGGTCCCTTGCACAGATCTGTTTCCATCTTGATCTTCTTTCTACACAAACAATGTGTTCTTACATTGTTGCAATTTTCTTGAATTATATTTGACCTTCCATACTAAAGATTAATGTCTTAGCGAAGGTGTTGAAAAAGAATTGCAACTGTGAAATCGAGAAGTAGATTATCTTTGGAAAAGAAATGCTTTAATTAATTCAATCCGACACAAACTTCATGAAATGAAAGCAACTTAAAGGAATCAAGACAATAGTCTAAGTAATCAACATGTGTTAACTATGGTAATCCACTAGAAGTGGTTATGTTCTTTGTTCTTACGACGTAAAATGCAAGTATAACATGTTTACTATAAATGCATGCAATTGTTCTCAAATCTTCTCGAGATATAATTTTAGTGATGAAGACAATTACTGAAGTTAGTAGTTCATTCACTTGTAAAATATCTGGAAATAATATGCATGAAAGTAATTCAATGTTTTCTCCAAAATGAAGAATTGAACCAAAGTGCAAGCAACCCATGCACTGGTGTAGGAAAGAGCTTCCTCCATGATCCGAGTGAAAGCTAATTGAGACAAGGATTGAGAGTAAATAAAATGCGAGAAAGTAATTTCATAAATGAAATAAACTCAGCTAACTACCAAAGCAACGGATTTGTTTCACACTTTAACTACAAAAGAGAGTTAAAACAAAATTTCAGAAATAATATGAGAACTTTCACACCACGCAGCTGCAAAAGAAAATATGCACACTGTCTTTCTAAAAATTGAAAGCACATGGGGTAAACGAGCTGGCTTGGTTAGGCCCTAGCTAACCAGCTCGTTTCTCATCTAAAAAACGAAAAGTCTCAACACTCAAATATCCACTGAAGGTAAATTAAACACTGTGTAAGAAAACCATGCCTGATTTCTTGTATTATTGGATTCAGAAAATGTACATAAAGTGAAAGTCCAGCCTGAGAGGTGAGGCGATACCGAGATTACATGAAAATGAAATTAGAGTTGATGGTTCGCTAGCTAATCCTACCTATGACCTATATCTTATACATCCTTTCAGACTTATCTGTTTTCCTTAATTACAAACATTTTCTTATTCAGGATTTTGAGCCGAACATACTAATCAACCAAAATTACAAAATTGGCAAGGAGTTATAATCTTGCTTGGCCATAGACTAGCTTTGGAAAACATTCCCTCATTGCGCGCGAGTGGTATCCTTCTTCAGTTCATCACTAACTCGACTCGTAGTCAAAGATCAAAACCCATCCTCATGGAAAGATTTGGCTCACGGACAAGCCTCGTGGTGGTACAGGAATCTACGTGCACTAGCCACACTTACTCATAATGAGTACTAAGTTTATCAATTACTTCTAAGAAATAAACATAAGTGGCAGGAATCTACATGCACTAGTCATACTTATTCGTAATTAATACCGAGTTTATGAATTACTTCCAGCAAATTAACATAACTTACAAGAGGTACATAATAGGCATCAAATCAATATAAAAATGATTAATAAAACACTTTAATAAATCTTAATATAAAATAGGAAGCATGCACGAAGAGAGGTTTATGTTGAGATAAAATAGAAGCTAAAATGGGGTAGAAAATAGGCAATTTGGGACACACACACACACACACACACACACACATATATATATATATATAAGTTTATTTATTATATTATTATGTAAACATTTTGACTCAATTACATTACATAATAATAAAGACAAAATAAAATTAAAATATTAATAATAATTAATAATTAAAATAAAAAGGAGCTAAAATAGTCAATATGTGAGGTTTTTGGGTTAGAGCAAAAGAGATTTGATGGACTTGTAGATTTAGAGTTAAGATGGATCTAGGGTGGTTTAATTAAAATAATTATCATATATACAAGTTTTATGTGAAGTAACACATGGTTTTTTGGTATGTGGTATTGATAATCCATTGTAGTGTAATAAACCCTATATACAAATTAGGAATCTAAAGGTTAA